>NDXB01019847.1:69933-86295 GCA_002631895.1 Agapornis roseicollis | reverse complement strand
TATCATGTTTTTTTGTTTTTTTTTTTTTTTTTTTTTTTTTTTTTTTTTTTTTTTTTTTTTTTTTTTTTTTTTTTTGAGATTTGTGGTTCATATGAATCAAAGGGGTTGAAGGAAGCCTGCCAGTTTGAAACATTCTCTTCAATATATGGATATATAAACAGGAAATGCATGTATGTTTGTCTATCAAGAAAAAAATGGGTACGTCTCAATGATGCAACAGATTTTTGATGTCAAATTCTTATTTAAAGCAGTGATGTTTCAGGTGCTGCAGGTGTACTGCTGTGCATACATGATGACACTCTATATTTCATGGAATTTGGGACTTTCAGAGAAAAACTCACATACCTCTACAGCCTGAGTTGGAAAACCAGACTTCTTGGGGGAAAAGATTAATAGATGTAGCTTAGGCACATAAAGTCTTAAACTATATGTTGAATAAAGGATGCATATGAACGATAGATTGCATATCTATTTTCAGCTCAGTGTTACAACAAAAGAGATAACAGCTTAAGCGAATATGCCTGAATGAAGTCATAGCTCTGAATGTGTGTGCTGTGAGTTTTTAAAATAGAATACTGTTGAATTGAATAAAGTCATCTTCACCTACGCTGCATGGGTGTTACTCAAGACTTAGGGAGAATGGATGATAAATCTGATACTAATGGAAGTATATTAGAGAGATGAATTTATCTTGGTGCGTGTGTCAGAGGTGAATTTGTCTTAAGCAGACCTACAAGCTGAGTAGATGATAGATGTTTCATATTTATGTCATTGAATTAAATGGGAAAGGTCATTAATTTTGCTACTTTCTACTATTATTGTCAATGCTAGACTTCTAATTTGAGAGGAAGTGGAAGGAGAGCAGAAGAAAAGAAAAAGTAACTTGGGTAATGAGTGGAAGTGGCAAGACCCAGGACCCTGTGGGAAACACAGAAATACAGAACTCTTCAGAGATGGTGTAAACTGCAGAAATGAATACATATGGAAAGCACCAGCTTCTGGATCTTGCTGACCAGAGGTCTCATCAGTTCTGTCCCTTCTTTAGACTTATTAAGGCAGTGCCTGGCAGAACAGGGAGGTCTGTAGAGACAACAGGGGTGGACCAACTGTCACATGCACACAAGGATGTCTTTGTTATGCCAGTAACCAGTATTGCTGACCATCAGTTCTGATGTATCCTTTGGTGGAGAAATACTCTGCATTTCTGTTCATCTCAGTCATCGGTGGCTTGCTAGTCCTAGGAGAGAAGTCAGCTGAGCCATTTGAGTGGTGTGGGTGGAAAAAACCCATACTTTTAGCTTATGTGCTGTAGCAGCAAGCAGATGCACTTAAAGTTCATTTTGTAAAAAAGCCTAAATATGCTTAGCCCAGTAGCATATCTGCAGTTTATATTGAATTTATTTAGAGAGTCTACTAAAATTCAAGCTAGCTGCTTGGTTTCTCTGAACAGGGTGAGAAGGGCAGGTACAAGTACTCCTGGGGTGATGCTGGGGATGGGGAAGGTGGCTCATCCCCCTTACGGGCTGCGTTTAGGTGTCCACCCACCATCCACATTAGGCATCTGTGTGGGTTTAGGATCCACACTTGCCACCTGTACTGGAGTCAGACACTGAGATCGCTCTTTTACTACTGGGGGAGGCTTGGTCACTTCTGTCATGATGTGTCTCGGGAAGGAGTGGTGGCAGCTGTAGTGCTGCCCATTTTTCACATAGTAACTGACTTGTTGGTTTGTGCACAAGAAAAAGGCATTCATTCATTGCCCTCTTAAGTGGACTGGGGCTGAAGCATTTGTTTCTCAGTCGTCTTGAGACACAGTACCCTCACCAGCAGCCCTGGGGCAATGGGAGCATCTATCCATCTCTGATTCAGTCTGGGCCAAGAGCAGGACAAAGAAATCAAAAAGAGACCTGAGCTCCATATGTGTGAAATAGAAGAGCTCCCTAAAGCAATGTACCTGAGCTCATCTCCTTGGTCTGCTTGTTTGCTGTTATGGAGCTATAAGATGCATAAATAATATTAAGAGCAGCTCTATACTGGGAAATTGTTTAGTGTGGCATTGAGTTGGGTAGAAATAATCTCAGTCACTTGCCTAGAGTTATGACATGAATCAGTGGGAACTGGATCTGAAACTTTAACGCTTAACGCTTTCTCTTTCAGGAGTGATATTGATTAATTTCTTCTTTAGTAAAATGGTTCAAAACTTAGTTACACTAATCGTTGTTACCAAAAAAACTAGATTCAAGCCCTGGGACAAATGCATCTTCATGAACCAAAAGGTCTTACAACAAGCATTAACTAAACTCCTAAGATTCCTTATAACTACTTGCTTTGTCAGGAAAAGCAGGCTTAAGGTAGAAGGATCAAACATAACTTTTTTTTTGCTTGTACTCAAAGATGTGGTTGTTTCTGTCATCATCAGTAAAAAAGCCTTGCAAAGGGCAATTTCTGCAGCTTGCTTTCTTCTGCTGTGTTATTGGTCATGGTCTGATTTTATTCAGTGAGATTTTAAAGACAGTTTCAGTAAAGAAGGAGTATACTCAGAGTTGGAGAAATAATGAATAAGTCTAAATCTGGGCAACCTGCTAATTGTCATAACATTGCTCCTTTCTGTTCATTGCCTTAGCTCTGTACCCTCTCGGCAGAGCAGCACCATGCCTATGTAGCCTGCCGCAGGCTGAGTTTGAGAGTCCCCTTCAGATGCAGTATGCCACACATGAGGGGCCGACAGCAGTGCACAGGACCAGCGGAGTGTGGTCTTTTGCCTTTGAGTATCCCTTTATGGCTCTTTTAGTTCTCTGAATAGCTCCTTACAGCAGTTTCCAGAACAGCTAAAGATATTCTGGTGTTTGAATTTAGATTTTTTTTTTTTTTTTGAGTAATTTTCCTGGGTGCTCTTTTCAATGTCCCTGAACCATGTTTTTCACAAAATAGAGTTTTTGCTAACTGTTGTCCTGTGTTCTACATGGTCCTTATCATGTAGATCTTTCTCCTTGGTCCCTTCCAACTCCAGGTGTTCTGTGATTCTATGATTCTATCACTGGTATCCCACAGGCAGAACTGAGCTGTTTTCCTAATCTCTACTTCTCATTGGCTTTGTTGTCCTTTGAATCAGGGTTAAAAAAAAAAAAGAATGTTGTGGCCTATTTGTTGTGTATCGATCCAATTAATGTTGCTTACTGCCATCTGCCAGACAAGGAAAAAAAAAACCCACCAAAAAGACCCCTCTTACAGTTAAAACATATTTCACTATGACCTTCAGTCTTTCCAAGTGCGGTTCTGGTACTGTCAGATGAATGGTGTGCTTTCTGGTCTTACCAAAGGTCAGTGATATTTCTTCATGTTCCAGTGTCTGTCTTTTCATGCAAGTGTGCTTTCAAAAGATCAATTCTGAGTTTGTGAAAGCAAGACTCAAGGTTTGAAAGCTGCCCCTGTTATCAGTCACCCTGGTCTGTTAACATTTAAATATAATATGGACATCCAGATGCCTTTCTGGCAGCTTTGAAAGTCTTAGCTTTTGGGAGCTCTATTGCAATTGCCAGATTAACAGTCCATGAAACCTGTGTATCAGACAAGTGACTCAAGGAAATTATTGGTAGCCACCATTATGGTTTTGTTTTCATTGTCAAAAACATTAATGTAGTAGCTTTGCTATATTGCTTCAGTTTTTCATCCAGACTGCCAGTAATAAAAAGTATGATTACTTCATTGGAAATGTGCTGCTTGTTATAATTCCTGTAATCTTCTCTTTTGTATTTTCTTTTCTCTGTCTTTTTTTATTTCTCATTTTATAGGTATAAAGATTAACTGGATGATGATGTTTGGCATTTGTAAAGCTTAGACCGCTTCTTTTATTGGGCAATACAAAACTCGATCATGGATCTTTTCCAGTCTTGATTACTTTTGAGTGTAATGCCTGCAAGTATTAGAACTACCTCATCATTACTCACCTATATTTGCAATTATAAATATTGTCAAAAAAGAAAAAAATAAGTAGAAATCTTTTTCCTGGATGCTTTTTCATTTCTCCTTTTTTTCTTTCTTTTTTTTTATACCATCTGAAAATGAAGTTTTAAAGTATATGTATCTGACTTCCTTTTCTATAGGAAGTGATTAAATGTTATGTTAAATGTAATTTATAGAAACAGATGGGCATATCAGGTGCTATCTCAGTATCATTAAAATATATGCCTATATGACTGTTTGCACAGATACAAGTTATTCTCTCTTTAAGGAACACTGATAAAGTGGTGGCTTGATCCTGTCTGGATGCCAGGTGCCCACCAAGCTGCTCTGTCAGTCCCTCCATCAGCTAGACAGGGAGAGAAAATAAAATGAAAGGGGTCTAGATAAGGACAGGGAGAGATCACTCACCAATTACCATCATAGGCAAAACAGACTCAACTTGATGAAAATTAATTTAATTTGCTAAATCAAGTCAGAGTAGGATAATGTGAAATAAAACCAAATCTTAAAGCACCTTCCCCCTACCCCTCCCTTCTTTCCAGGCTTAGCTTTACTCCCAGGTTTATCTACTTCCTCCCCTCCAGCAGTGCAAGGGTTTGAGGAATGGGGGTTGCAGTCAATTCATTATATGTTGTCTTTGCCAATCCTTCTTTCTCAGGGGAGTACTTCTCATACTCTTCCCCTGCTCCAGCATGCGGTCCCCCAGAAGTTCATGGAGAACAGGAGACAGTCCTCCATGAATTTCTGCAATGTGAGACCTTTCCACAGGCTGCAGTTCTTCATGCGCTGCTCCAGTGTGGGTCCATTCCATCGATGCAGTCCTTCAGGCACAGACTGCTCTGTTGTGAGTTCCTTCCATGAGGTGTAGTCCTTCAAGAATAGCCTATGCCAGTGTGAGTCCCCATGGGGATGCAAGTGCTGCCAGCAAACCTGCTCCAGAATGGGCTTCTCTATCTCCACAGGGCCACAAGTCCTGCTAAGAGCCTGTTCCTGCATGGGTTTCCCAGCCGTCTCAACCTCCTTTGAGCATCCCCCTACTCAGCTCTGGGGTCCTCCATGGGCTGCAGGGTATGTGCTCCACCATGGATCCCCGTGGGCTGCAGGGGCACAGCCTGCCTTTCCATGGGCTGCATCACTGGCTGCAGGAGAATCTCTGCTCCGGTGCCTGGAGCATTTCCTGCCCTCCTTCTGCCCTGCCCTGATCTTAGGGTCTGCAGAGCTGTTTCTCTCACATATTCTCACTCCTCTCTCTGGCTTCAGTTGGGCAGGTTTTCTTCCACCGTTCTTAACTCTGTTATCCCAGAGGCACTACTACCATCGCTGATGACTCAAGGCTGGTCTGTGATGAGTCTGTTTTGGAGCTGACTGGTGTTGGCTCTGTTGGACACAGAAGACACTCCTTTAGCACGCCCCTGCTACCAAAACGTTTCCACACAAACCCTATATATACTAGTAGCTAGAATTTGTATGTGAGGAAAGATTAATTTAAGAAAATCATAAAGCCAAATTTCTGTTATGTTCAAAGTATATTTTTGTTCTGTTTATCTAGCACATGCACAAGACCAGTTATACTGTGTTTGTGAATAACTGTATTTCATGTTATGACAAAAAATATAGACAGTGATTATCACTGAGTCTAAAGAAAACAAAAATAATTGTGGTGAAAAAAGACAAGGAATATCTTAAGTATTTGGAGACATCTGTCCTGTTAATTCTTATGGTAGTACTGAAGTTAGACTACAGCTGCGTTCTCCTAGTCACTATATAAAAGTATCAGATAACATAGATTCCCATCTGACAAAGCTGTTTGAGTGGTTATACTAGTCTAGAAATTTAGGTAAATTATCAAAGATTATAAACTTACAGTATTCCTAGTCACCTGGAGGAATAGAAATAAAGGCTGAAAGTGGTGCTGTCTCCTTATGTGGCCATTGAGAACCTCCTTAGTTATGAAAGCTCTTCCAGGAACTGATTGGAAAGTAAAAGGATACTGTTATTTTACCATTCATCTTGCCTCATATTCTGCAGCCTAGAATATGAAAGATTTACAGCAATCAATAAAGTATAAAAGATCTGCTTTTATATATTTGAAAATTTTCTTAAGGCATATAGTTTGCTGCCAGTGATAATACCTACTGAGATGGAAGTTCAGGTGCTAGTGGTATTGAAAAGAGAGTTGAGAAGGTGCCTTGGCTTTAAAGTGGTGATCCTTTAAGTAAAGGTCAGGTGAACAAGTCATTGTGCCTGCCTTATTGAAGGGTACAAGATTGTTATCCTAAGCTCTATGATAGTGTAAAATGGCTTTGTTTTACTACCACCTATGTAATGTTTTTACTGAGAGTTTAACCTCTTGGGGGCAATCCAGAAAGGTATAGAGTTTTGTTGTTCACAAACACTCTAGCTCTTGTTATGTATATATGGTCTTACATAGCATCTTCAGACTCTTTTACAATACTCAGCTAACTCATAGTGATATTTTGAGGATGACAGTCTCTGCATTTCACATGAACAAAAAGCTGAGGTTGCAGCATTGTCATTGATTAAGCAGTAATAAATAATTATAGCAAAGTATGGTGTCAGCTTCATATTCAGCTTGACTGATTTCAAATTGTAAAACTTTCCTCTGAGAAGTTTTTTCTTCAATGTTAATATAATTTTATTTCCTAGGCAGCTTCAGAAATAAATATTATTGAATGATCAAAGTGAATCACTCATGTTTTCCAATTCAAACAAATATTTGGAAATGCTCATAATTAATTTGGTCTAGAGAATTAACTTTAGAGAAACATTTTATGGAGGCATTTTTAATCAAGAGCAACAGCTATCAAACCACTAGCTGTACTGGTTGCAAAACTCGGTCTGGGATAACAGCTTCATCTTGGGTTGTATTTCGTCCATCTTTTTCAAGGAATCTTTGAGGACAATGTTCAGATTTCAGTTAAACATGAAAATTGCAATTGATAGAATAATTTTATTATGTACTTTATTTTTCTTTTCCTAATCCCATGTATGTTAAGGTTAAAATATTTTTAGTTTTTCATTTATTCCATGACTGTCCTAGAAAATACAGCACATACTGTAAAACTGTGTGTTCTTTTCAGTTACCACTATACTTTAAATACTACTTAGATATTTTTACCAAATGATTATATACTGGTTTTAAAATATTTACTTTTTTCAATGGTTGAAGTAGTATTCAGGAAAAATTTACATATAAATTATACCTGTGGCTTGAAAAATGGCAGAACATGCAGCACAAAAAGAGGAAAAAAGTGGTTCCTCAGGTTTGCTGTTCTGTCAAAGGCAGCTTTCAAATTTGTCATTGTCAAATGCTCAAGTTTGCAAAAATATCGAGACTTTCGAGCTGTAAAGTGGAAGTTTATTGAGTGGGCTGGTTTATTTTTTCAATGTAGAACCACTGTGGAATTTTGTAAACGTGGAAAATGCTGATTTTTTTTGGCAGTTGTTTTGGATATTTTCAGATGACTTATATGAGAATCCTTGTTCTTTATTACTAGAAAGGAGAAGTAGAATTTCAGGCCCAGTTCGCTCGCAGATGTACACCCCTGAACAAGTGTCTAGTGTAGCTCTCCTTCCTTCTTTGTGGTTCCTTATGATGCACAATGCCTTGCACTTCACTGCAGTGTGTCAGTGAGGACTTGAGTGCTGTTGGTTTGCACCAACATAAACTTAGTACAGGGTATCATTATCTGGATTTAATCTCCCTAAAGATACCAATTTTTTTTTTTTCTGTTACTATTTTTCTTTTTTTCCCTAACAAGATTCTGACTTGAAAAAGTAGCCTGAGCTTTTGGTACACAAGGAATAACAGACTTCTGAAGAATCTAGAATTCTGTTTGCTTCTGCTCTTAGGGTTATTTTTAATGCAATTTTTTTCCAACTACCTGTGGTCATAATTTTTGAAATATGTGCTGAGAGTGCTGTGTGATCATATGAGTATAAACAGTATCATAACTGTCCTGGGTTTAGCAGTAGCAGTCATTTTTTTCTTCTTCATAGTAGCTGGTGCAGTTGTTTTGATTTTCAGTTGGGAATGAAACTGATAACAGGAATGTTTTTAGTTACTGCTCGAATGTTTTGTTCTGACCAAGGACTTTGTGAGCTTCATGCTCTGCCAGGGAGGAGGGGAGGCCGGGAGGAAGCAGGGACAGGACACCTGACCCAAACTGACCAAAGAGGTATTCCATACCATAGCACGTCATGCCCAGGATGCAACTGAGAGTTCCCCGAAGGACACTTCACTTCCCGGTCAGGCTCGTTTTCAGCTAGTGGTATCATATCCTCTTCCCTTGTTATTTCCTTATTGTTAGTATTATTGGTGATAGCAGCAGTGATTTGTGTTATACCTTAGTTACTGGGCTGTTCTTATCTCAACCCATGGGAGTTGCATTCCTTCGATTCTCCTCCCCATCCCTCTGGGAGCGGGGAGGAAGGAAGGGGGGAGGAAAGAAAGAGGAGGAGGGAGTAGAAACTGGTTTAAACCATGACAATAACACATATTTTAGTGGTGTAACTTAAGGGCAGAAGGTTAAACCTGCAGAGGTTGCCTCTTGACACTTTTCTAAAATTTGCATGTGCCTTTTCTGCAAACTTTTTTATCAAAATTTTTGCAATTTTTCTCATTAGAAGCACATGCTACACATACACATGCAAAAAGGCACTAAATTCCTCCATTTCAAAACCTGTTAGCTGCTCGTTGAGTCTGCAGAGTCACTTATAGTTACTGCAGATTTCTTGTCCTCCCTTATGTCCATCATTAGTAGTTCCTAGTGTTTGCAGAGTGTTTTGTGGATGGGTTTCACAGCTGTGTGCTGACTGCAGAGGAGCATCGAGACATGCAAGATGTACAGTTCCTTTGATTCTGGATCATGTGGAGGTGTTCATCCAAAGCCAAAGGATGCTTCCTGCTGAACCTGGTACTTGACTCTTGAGTTTTAAGTCTCCAGCATTATCTGCTCTCAGCAAGCAGTTAAGAAAGCCTTTTGTCAAAATGTCTCACATCCAGAAATAGTTGCTCAAAATAACAAGATCTTGCCATCGATTACATTCCATGTTCATTCTTCTGGCTGTCATTATCTGGTGTCAGTAGCCTTGTAATGTCTCTTACGAGCGTAGGGGTTGAGTGAAAACCTGAGGTGGGGAAAAAAAGCTTTCATCCTGGGTAGGCTTTCCTGTTAATTATGATTCCAGTTTCCTGAGTCTTCAGCAGCTTCAGGGTGTGCGGTAATGTTCAATGTATTGCCAACACTCTGAAGGACAGTTGAACTTCAACACTAGCATCTCCTGTGATATCATGAGACTTGTGGTATCCAGACATGGATTCTGCCTCTTACTGCACCAAATACCTCCCTCCTTCATCTTTCTGTGATGCACAGGGTGTCATTTTTCCCCTTCCTACTTCTGTTCTACGTTTGTCCACGTTCCATCTGTTGTATCCTTGCAACCCACCTACTCCTTACTCTCTGGCTTTCCTAATTTGGCTTTCTTAAAATAAAAAGGCAAAGAGCTTTGCTCCCATATATGGTTCAATATTAGAAGTGATAAACTATGATGTCTCTCTCACCCAGCATCAGATTACCTAAACCACATCATTTGAGCCTTGTTTCATGCCTCTATATACCTATTCTGCTTTTCATCTTCCATTCTCTCCCATCGTGATTCCTTCCATTCCCCCAGGCCCCCTCTTATTTCAGTCCTCCCTCATTTTTCATCTTTGAACATGTTTCCTTTCCCTTTCCTTGTTCTACTTTGTGGGAGTCATGCTGCCTCTTCCTTCATTTGGTATCATTTGGCATGACTGAAAGCAAGTAAAAATAACATTTTGTTTCATTGACACAAAAAAATACCAAGTACACTGCAGTCGGGTGGTGTTCTCATCTATCAGCCTCTTTTGGATATTGCTTTCCCCTTCAGAGACATGTTTGCATTTCCTGAACTTCAGAGTATATAGGCACAATAGGCAGGTGGTATGTTGCAAAGATACTGTTACTGTTCCAAGTGAGGTTTGACATCTTCACTAGGTTACCAAATAATAGATGGAAGGAAGATGTGGCTAGTGGAGAAGAAACCATGTCAGGAGTCCAACTTTTCATCATGAATTAATACTCTTAGACTGGAAAGCCCATAATGTCTGACCTGATAATGTTACAGGAAATGAAGAAGTTTTGATTAGTGAGAGAAATGGTGATTTGGAAGCAAGAAGAGTAATTTCTGATGTGTACTTATAGAAGCGTTTCCTTAAAATATGAAACAAGCATATGAACTTTGAATTGCATGGTTAACGTGGACAGAACTATAATTGCTGGCATGTATTTTCATCTGACTATTAGGCAACCTTCCAGTCCCACATTTTGAAATTAAGATTCCTTTGCCACTTTCCAAATAAGTCAAATGTAAAATTGGATAAAGCTTATAATGTATTCTGGTAGTTCCTCTGTTGATTATCCTGACAGTGTGGTTAATAAAATCACTATGTGATTTTACATCATAAAGTGTTGGATAATGACTTTAGAAAGGATGCTTCATTCCTACTCAAATTTAAAATACTGTGTGACTTATTGTACACCTTATCAGAGAACTTCACATGGTTTGTTCTATCCATTCTTAACTGCTAAAACCATTGATTGCACTAGAGAAAGAGGAAGGACACTAGATTTGTTAAAATACTGGCCACTAGGTCAGTAAGTTCTCATAATGGACTGCCATGACATGCCAAGTATTTGTTGTATAAACTCCCTGGCAGTTTCTGAGTCGGAGAGGTAAATGAGAGGAAAGTGCTTTAATGCTGCTGAGGCCAAGCTGAGTTGTGGTAGATGTGTCCCTGATGCTGGTGGGGCATATGGTGTGGGGTCCCCATGTGTCTGTCTCTTCACTGATATTGATAAGTAAGTTGAGTGATGAAGGTGTTACCTGGTCCCTGGGGGTGCTGTTTTCGTAAGGGCTCTGACATTGGGATACTCACCCCAAAGGTTGTTGAGTCTCACTGTTGAAGTGATTGGTCTGGATTCTGAATGAAGAAGATCCTGAGTCCAAAATGTCATCAACAGGCACAAGGTCCATAGTCACAGTCACCTTCATGAGTCATGCAGGGGTTTAAGCGGCAGTGGAATTACAGAGCAGTGACCACAGGCAATACTGCAGCTGTGACACTGTCTGAATATCATGAATTCATTAATCACAAAGTTTGTCATAATGTGATTGTCCCTGATCTGGGTATGTGTGGTTGCCAGCAAGATTGTCAGGATTGCACTTTGACTCCCCATGGAAATAGTCTTTATTTGCTGTATAATTAATTGGTAGGTTAAATGGCTGAGTAAAACAAGGCCTGGCATTAAGTTTGATGCTGGTTTTCTGGCAGCCCCTCAGGGCAGTGCTCTCGATCTCAGTGTTCCCAGCATAATTAAATATCATTCATCCTCAGAAGGACTTCCCAGGTAGGAAGGAAAGAAAAGAGAACAGTGGGAGCAGGGAGGATGTGGGGGAAATAGAGCAGAGTGTGGGACCTTAGCATGGGGGAAATGAAGAAGCAGGGACAGGATAGGGACAGCCTTTGGGGCAGGTAGAAGTGATTAACATAGGTCCTTCACTTGTAGCTGAGAGCAGCTGAAGATCTCAAGTGGTTCAGAAACACAAACAGGTGTCAGCTGATGCACTGTGGCATATGCTGCATATTTAAAAACACTCATCCCTTTGGCTTTCTGGTACCTGTTTTAGAAGGATGAGAACCATGTTTTCAGAAATGGCCACTGCTTTCAGTTAGCTTAGTTTTAAATGTATAACCTGAAATATACTGGGACATAATTTCACAGGGGGTTGTAGCAACAGTTCCTGTTCACTGTACTTTGAATTTTTGATACATTTGTAGAATCCAAGCCACAAATTTACTTTAAATGGGATCCATAAAATTGTTGTTCCTCTGCAAAATTATTGGGCCGGAGTGATTTTCCAGAACCCATATGAGGGTACTGGGAAAAAAAAAATGCTAGATTCTGGGTGTAATATGTTTGTTTTATTCAACTCTGAAAGAAAGTAAAAGGAATGCTGTACTGCAAGAAAAGGATATGATGCTAATTTGCACCATCAGGAATTTGTTCCTGTGGAGTTTACAATTCTGATTATGGGACTGTAGTTTATAGAAGTTAAAAAGCATTTTGTATCTTATGAAGAAAGTTAAGAACTACAGCTTTGCAATTTTCATTGAGAATCACTGATGGTAAAGAGGGTAGAAATTTACTCTTCACTGAAGGTCTATGACTAATTCAGGCTTTTTTCTCTCAGCAGGGATAAAAGAGAAGGCAGCGGGTGGCACAGGATGCATTGAATTAAAAAGTTAAAAATTCAGAAGTGAATGTAGAATAAGCCTTAGGGTAACAATCAGAAAGCATTCAAAGAACATGTCTGTTGAAGAGTTTCTATCTAAAAAGTAGGTACTTTGTAGACAGATAGATTAGATAACGGATGAAATCCTGGAGCTCTTGGATTTAAAGTAACTGAGTTTCTAGCCAGGGGATTGCCATTCTTTTGACAGTCTGCTTTGCTGCTGTTCTGCAGATACTACCTCTCATCAATTACACTGAATACTAATGGCAGTTTGTGGCAATCCTGGCAAGGATTTGGTAATAATTTCATGGTAACTTGTGTTTTCTGCAGCTTTGCTGTTGTCAGCCTTCATGTATCTGTGAGCTTAGGTGCTCCTGGCTAAGTTGGGGTTGACTGCCGCTGCTGCTAAGGGCAGAAGGGCCACAGAGCAGAATGTTGCTGCTTTTGACCTGAAAACTTGTGGAGCACAATCTCCACAGGGTCCCTGCAAACGGCCCTGCACCCAGCAGTGCCATAGCTCTGCTCTGTGTCTTCATGCCCTGCTGAGTGTAATCTGGAGCAGGGGCCAGAAGGGCCCTGTGTTAGATGTTGCTTTTCTTACTGTTACCTTCAGTGCTCTGACCGAGCATCGGCTAAACATTGTACAATTCATTTACGATGGTGTATATGCTCAGTAGATGTGCAGAATAAAGTAGATATACAGTGAATCTGGGGGGTGGAGAAAGGGCTGGGGAGGGGGGAAGGCTAAAATATCAGTAGCTGGAGAAATACTGTTATTAGGCTGTCAGCTGTTCACAGCAGAGACTTTGATATACATGGCGCAGCAAACTTCAGCCAAGTGACCTAGAAAGGTGTAGGCTTTATCTAGAAGTCAGCCTGCTTCTCTGCAATACAGTATTGCAAGTTAATGGTGGGTGTCTGTGTGCTGACCTCTGGTGGTCCTGCTGTACTGCACACATAATTTCTGCTCTTGCCCCACCTCTGCTAATAAACAACACAAGCTTTTATAGCTCATGTGCACAAGAAAGGAATTATTTCACTAGGCCAGTTGTTTTTAAGTCAGTGTCTTCCATATCTTTACATAAAACTATGGAGGCTGTTGCTGGTTTATCAGCAGGTAGGCTGAGGCTGCAGTTGGCTATGCTGACCAGGGTTATAGCTGTCTGATTCACTGAAGTATCTTGACTGTCTGTACCCTTCTGCTGTCTTCCATACATGCCATATGCTCTTTGGCTCAGTTACTGTTATGTTCTGCATTTGCCTTATGCCAGGTTCTGAGATCTGACTTGGATTTTATGCACTACAGAAATACCACTATTACTATGCTCTTCCTTATATGGGAGCTTATATAGCAGCTGCTGTAATCATCTCTCTGTTTAGGGCTTCATTTCCAAAGCAACATTGTAAAATCTAATGCTTTGAAATTAGGCTAGTTGGAATGTGGATGCTACGAGCTCCTACCTCATACAGTCACTAATCCTGAAGCACTGCTAGTGATAAAAATGTGGAGGAAGGTGTTCCAGGTACCTTTGATAGATACGGGTTCTCCTAGCTCATGGAAGCTCAATGGAAGCTCACCACTTCCATTAATTTCTGAGCACAACAGCAATTCTTAAATCCTTCAGAAATTCTGACATAGTGGCAGAATCCATCAGGATCCCACACTTTTCACAAAAGTAAGATGCTACCAGTTGAAAGCCTTGATAATGTAGGAATTGGGGTGACTTTTCTGCCCAGCCTACTGCTTGGTACTCTTAGGATCTCAGTGGGACTCACAGCTTTCTGAATACATGCATTTTTTTCCCCAAAATTGTGATTATGTTCAAAGACACATGAGTGCTCTGGCACGGAATTTTCTACTGACCTGCTTTGGGTAGTAGGCATGGTTTATATTGAGCATTCCTGAGGCCCCCTGGAAGGATTATAATGAAATTAATTAACTAAAAGTAATATAATGAATAAGAATGTGAACAAGATGTTGCATTTTCTTCACACGTGCATCTCCTGGCTTCATAATGTGTGCAGTCTGAGTACTCATTTAATATATTTTTTTCCATGTATCTCATTTTCCAGATTTCTTCACCTGCCTCCAGAAAGCTTGTAATTAAGAAACATAATGAAGACCACATGTTCATCATTACTATTGAAAGTGATCATAATTAATAGCATGAGAGGGGTGTTACTATAAGTGAAGATTGACCACTAGTGGTAGGTGGGGCATACATATTGTCAGCAAGTTTTGGGGATGTAGTGTCGATTGTATAGGTGAATAGAATACTCTCTAATGGTTTTGAGTGGCATACATAGTGAGACTTGTAAACTAAAGGCATCAGCTGGTGATACTCTGCTGCATACAGAGTGTAATTAATAGTGCACATACATGTGGGCATATATATGCATAGAAACATATACCTGTGGGCACATATGGAGCTGGGAAGTTCCAATATCAGAGACAAGCCAACTAAATCCATTGCATACTTCATTTGTTGGTTTTGCAGAACCTGGCTCATGATTTTTGCTCTGACTTGTTAGTGATACCTCTGTGCCAGATCACCTATGTCATACCTTCAACCCAAACTCTTTCACCAGTTTATCATGTTATTTCCTCCCTGTGCACCCCTCTTTACCCGTATGGATATCAGCAGGGCTGTAATATTTTTCTTTCAAATTTGACACTTGAGCATTTTCACACTGGCAGTTTGTTTTGTGCTACAAGAATGGATGTTTCTGCCACCTTTTTATCTTTTTGGTTCTCATTAATTACCTCCCCTAATGAGCCTGGCTGGTTTGTTCCAAGCAGATTGGTTCTTTATCTGCAAAAAAAAGAGGCAATCAAAACTATGCAGAACTCCTCTGTACAAACTGGATTAGCATTACACCAAGATCAAGCTTTCTGTTTTATAAAAGATTTACTTTCACAGCCTTTTACTTCCTGTCCTCCCTCCCTCCCTCTTCCCAGTCTTTGTGAGACAGACAGGCTTGCTGGAAAAAAAAACAACCCATAATCCTGTCCTTCATTGCCCTTTTAAGTTAATTCTCTGTTGTCTGTGAATGACTGAGGCAAATAGTACTTATATTAAAATCTGTAGCCCTGTGGGCTCTGATGATTTCAGAACTCTGTTCAATGCACAATCCTGGTAAACCATAATATAATCCTCCTGGGCATCAACCTTTTGCAGATTTGTTTACTGTTTTTCTTAGAATGGAAACTTAAACAAGAATTGAATGACTTCCTTAGAAAGTTGGTGATCTCTTTATTAATATACTAATAGCCTTTGGGCTGGCCTGTATAGTTCCATAAAAAATACCTGTTATACTCTGGTGTTTACAACTTCAGGGACATTTTGTGAAATTTCTAAACCAAGAAGCTGGTTCTGTTCATCTTTTCTTTTTTGTTCAGTTGTGTTTATCAGTTTATTTGTTTTTCCTGGAAGCTTTTAGCTGTGTAGAATGTCACCTGGTTTATTTGCTTCTGGTAAATTAGCTGCAAAGCTTTCTGATTTTCAGTCTCTCTTATTCTTTGATACTTTCTTCCTTTGTTTCCTAATTCTTGTGTGCTACTGTTGGATTTTCATCTGGTTTTAAGGCTTACATCTTCATGCTTGTTTTTTCAAATTATTCTGAAACTGTTCTTCGACATTGCCCTCTCTTTTTTAGTTACTTAAACATGGGGTCTTTTTAGGACAGCCTGTTGCAATAGCGTGAGGGGTGGTATTTTTTAACTACAAGAGGGTAGATTCAGGCTGGGCATGAGGAAAAAGTTTTCTTACAAATGAGGGTGATAAAATTCTGGAACAGGTTGCCCAGAGAGGTGAGTGATGCACCATCCCTGGAGCCATTCAAGGCCTGGCTGGATGTGGTTCTGAGCAGTCTGATCTAGCTCAAGATGTCCCTGCTCATTGCAGGGGTTTTGGACTGGATGATCTTAGAGGGTCTTTTCTGACCCAAACTATTTTATGATTCTATGATTCTAAGTTCATCTTTTCTTACCTGAAGCCAGATAGCATGGTGTGTTTTTTGTTTTATTTTGTTTTGTTCTTTTTTTTTTTTTTTTTTTTT
>NDXB01019847.1:34731-69845 GCA_002631895.1 Agapornis roseicollis | reverse complement strand
TTTTTTTTTTTTTTTTTTTTTTTTTTTTTTTTTTTTTTTTTTTTTTTTTCTCCTAGGGTAGGTCTGATCATTGTCTCTTGTGCTATTACTACTCTGTGGTCATATTCTTATCACTGGACTAAAATAAAGAATGAAATAAGATATTTGAGCAGTCTTATAATCAAAGATTTGTTGTCCTCTGTTTTCCTGTCCTCGCATACTTACGGACAGGAAAAGATACTATGATTTTCTCTTTTTAGCAGTAACATGCAAAGAGACACTGGAACAAAGGATTATGCTCAGGGTAGTATCAGTTTCCTGGTTGTTTTGCAACAAGATTGAGGGAAAGGGTGGGAGGAGGCCGGTCTTCCTGCTCCAGCTAATGACTGTCTCATACCCACCATTACTCGGAAAGAACATAAAATGAAGAGCAGAACAGCAAACTCTGGTGACTGGTATTCTTAGGAAGATGTTCAGGTTTTGGAGAGCTTCTCCATGAAGAATACCAAAGGCAAAGGATTTTTCCTCAAATGTGAATCTTGTGGTTTAGCAAGTCACCCTGCAACTCACTGTTTCACTGATAGAGTATTTCATTTTATTATGATCATACATCACTTTGGTACTGTTGCACTGGTGCATGCAACTCCTGTGTATTGTGATCTTCAGGGCTTGTGAGCTCCTCAGATATCATCCCCTGGGCTGGTCCTCTCTGTGTGACCTGGTCACCTGAAAGTATAGTTGCACAAAGAAGCTGGCTTGCCTCAAGGTACCATTTGTACCTCATAAAGGAGCCAATATGTGGCAGGGACAATAAGGATTATCCCCATTTTATAAACTCTTTCTTTTGGCTCCCTGAGGGATAAAATGTGCATCTTCTGTCTTGCCTGGATAGCTACTTTTGTATGAGTCTTGAAGGTGGGTAGCTCTGTTGCCCTTTCTTAAGTGTGTATCATAGCTATCACTATGAAATCCCATCACATTCCTATAACAGCATCTTCCCAAAAGGCATGGCTTTTCCATCAGACCAACCAATTGCCAGAAATAGACAAGGTTAGCACCTTAGTTATCTATCATTAATTAAAATAAGATCTCCAGAACTTGAGTAATTTGGAGCATTAAGAACAAATGAGCCAGAAAAGTTAATTACCAAGAAGGCCATGCTTAGAGTTAGATGGAAGACTGATAGTGTGTGTGGATATGTTGTTGTTTGTTTGTTTGTTTGTTTGTTTGTTTTTCTTCCAAATGGAGGTGATAAAAAAGGTTAAGATTAGGAACAGATAGGATGAGAAAAGAAAAGGGGCAAGTGTGGATTTTGTCACTGACATCTTAAGATAAAGGTCCAGGGGAAAGATGACTCTGACAACTTATGAAATGGTGGTTTCTCAGTATAATGTGATTGATACATTAATAAAAATATACACATTTATATGTTTTGATCCATAAGAATGTCGGAATTTGGAAATGTGATATTTGGAGCTTTCTCCCTGTTAGATTTTCCATGTGGGGCATTGTATTTTAAAAAGTGACTATAAAGTGTAATTATAACATCAAGTATATTCTCATGCTTGTTTCCATATGCAACTAATTTGTACATTCCAAAGTAAATGGTTATCATGGGAGTTATGTACCGAACTCATGTTTTAAGTTTAGTGAGGCTGTTGTAATATTTTGCTTTCAACTATGGCCATTTATAATGTATCCTTTGTATGATAATGCATGAGGGTAATCAACCAAGAGGAATATTTTTCTTCATTTAAACTTGGATGGATGGATGGATGGGTGGTAGTTTATGCTCCTCTGTGGGATCACCTACAGAATGTGCATGAAACGCAAATTAGTTTATCTAAAGTACAGCTAACCCTAATTTAATTAATGAAGTTACTAGTTGCTCCTAGCATCTGTGAAAATAATTTCACTCCAGGGTATTTTAATGTCAGCCTGCTTTTTGGGACTAATTGCAAACACGTGATAATCATCATATATTATGTAGAATATGAAAGCAAGGACAAGATATTTATATCCTGAAATTACTTACTCTTCAGTTTTGCTTTGTCACTTTCTCTGTTCATCTATTTACAATTTAGATAAATAATCTGTGTCTCTGTTTCCTTTGGCTCGGTGTTCCAGTGAGAAAAAGGAAACATAAAGTCTTTCTGTGAGAGAAATAATTTTCTTTTCAAGACGAAAGCAACTCTTCTAAGGTGGATAACAGTGAAAAGCCAATTTTCTGAATAGACCATAGTCTCTTGCAAGCAGCCCATGGGATTTCTAGTTCAGTGTAGTATGAAAAGCATAAACACTTGAAGCTGAACTAGAGCAATAGTCTGTTTATGAGTGTGTGCACACTTATCAAACAGTGTGTTTGGGTCTTTACTGAACTTTGGATCCAGCATATGGTAATGGAAACAGGCTGTGTTGGCCATTCACACATATGATTCTTCATCTAATGTGTGTGTAAATGTGTCCCCTGCGTTCATTTCATGGAAGTCATCTAGACACACAATGTAACTGATGATGGAAGAGGGAACTCATTGTTTAGTAAGGTGAATTGATCAAGAGTGTCAATTTATTGGCAATCAAACCAGCTTCTGAAGCAATTGTAATAAAGTATGAAACCTCACCTGTGTGTTACTTCTGGTCTTACTATGCTGGAATTTTGTGCAGTTCTAATTTCAAAAGGAATTCTCTGAAAATGACATAACAAGTTCTATTTTTTATCATCTTTTTGCCTCTGATAATTACACAATTTACAAGGAAAGCATTATTATGTGTGTATGTATGTATTTATGTATGTATGCATGTAATTTTAACCAGCTACCGGCATTCCTGGGACTGGGGACTGAGATTCGCAGCATGGATTGTTAATACTGCTAAAAGGTCCTCAAGGTGAATCATGTGCTCAGTACCTTCATATTTATATGTTTATAATAGATAAGGATTAGTAAGCAGTTCTGTTGACTCAGGAATTAAAAACTCCAGTTTATGTTCTCTGTGTTAATTCAGGAGGTTTCATAGGACTGAAGTTCAGTTTTTGTTTTCATCTCTGTTGATTATGGATTGCAAGTTAGCTGCCAGGAACCAGGATGGGCTGGTTGCAGTTGATTCCTACCTGCAAAGGGCACCCAGTGGCATCTAGCTCATGCTAGAATGAGTGTGCTGGAGGAGTATAGTAGAGACTACAGAAAATGATAGGATGATGAAAAAGAGAGAGTAAAGAGACACCTTTCCAGGATTCATGGGGCTGAACTGTGGTGCGAATTGCCAGAGTTTGTTGCAAGAGAGTCATGTTGCTGAACACTTAAGCAGAATGGGTCTGTTGAGTAAGAAAGAGAAATTTCCCACAGACAGTTTTAAAAAATATTTAGGTGCCAACCTAATGCTGATTGCACCAAGAGTTAAATGCTTAAATAACACATCTGACACACATTGATGTCTTTGCTGTCTGGTATGCTACTATTATCTGCATAGGCACCTGAGCTGTTAGAAGTGCTGGGCAAATAAAGATACACTGAAAGAGAATGTCCTTATTCATTATAAAAATTACCTTTGAAAAATACATGACATATTAAAAAAAATGCTGTCAAGATAATATGACCTACTACACCCATGCTAGACACCAGTTTAAGCAGAAATCCTTGTGAAATTGCATTTCAGTACCAATGTCATTTTAGTTCTCCTTCTGTGTATTTTTCAAGCCGTGATGTACAACTGACAGTGCTACTCAATGGCAGACAATTTCGTTGTTAAGCGTCAGTGTCCTGGCTAGAATTCTACATTTTCCATCAATCTTTGTTGTCAGGTTATTATAGATTTTCCATGGTTGCTGTGGTGTTAATGGCACGTGGTAGATAGGACACAGAATCTGATATGACGCATTAAACATCACTACTGTCTGAGAGTTTAGCTCTCTCAGCATATGGCATGCAAATGTTACTGGTCAGCAACTTAAATAAATGTGAAGCTGTCCTAAGTAGGTGTTCATTTGAATGTTGTTACTTTAATTGGTCTGCATAGACTTATGGCAAAAGTATTAAGGCTATCATGATGTTGCAGAGGAGCAGTACAAGCAGATTGAACACACTGCTTGTAACCTGTGACCTGTAAGTATTCCTGAGCAATTCCAAAAGATATTTGTGAGGGTGGGGAGGCACTGGAATGTGTTGCCCAAGGAAGTTGTGAATTCTCCATCCCTGACAGTATTCAAGACCAGGTTGGATGGAGTCTTGGGTGAAATGGTTTAGTGCAAGGTGTCCCTGTCCATGGCAGGGGTGTTGGAGCTAGGTGATCTTAAGGTCCTTTCCAACTTTAACTATTCTATGATTCTATTCTGTATATAGTTCTGGGAGTTTAGGTATAAGTACATTGCGATCCCTCAAAGTACCCAAGATACTGTACCACCAATTGACCCATAATTTGACAGTTATTTGTTGGGAGGAAAATGGAGAAATATTTTTTTTTCCATTCACGTGAAGATTACGCAGAATCCTTCAATAAAATGCATTCTCCCCACTCTTTGTAGTTGTACTTGCAAGCTGAAAAGACATCTTTAATCCCAAACCACAGTTCTTCTAGTAGCATTTTCTTGATGTTTTCTTAAGGATTTTTCTGAATTCCTTGAAAGCATAAGGTGTTCACTTCAGCTGGTAAACAGGCTTTTGTTGTTATTTAATGATATGAACAATTATATAGTTTTATTAGAATACTAAATATGAAGAAGGGAACTGAAATGCCACTTTATTCTTAGCTCTCAGTATTCTGTGACTTTTGTGGTGTGCAGTTTGCAAGCATGTAGAGGGAGCAATTTTTTCAAATTCTTTTAAAATGGTTCTTTGAAGGCTTGTAAGTGATGTCAGTCAACTGAATTGAGCATCCTATTTGGCTTTCATGTGTAAAAAATGCATGGTTGGTCCCATCCTGAGTGGACGCTGTTCTTTTTTTACTTCATGTGTTACCCATGGACCACTATTTCAAGATGATACAAATTCAGTTTCAGGGCATGTTCTATCCATATGATATGGTCTCTTAAAACTTCAGATTTAAACTTCTTTTTAAGACAGGTATTAAGCAAACTGGTTTTGCAGCCAAAGTTTGTGATTGACCAGAGTAGAGCAGCTGTAGCTCTCGGCATAGGAATGTACCTCACAGACAGAGAAGTGAGTCGAAGGCACATATCTCTAAGGTTACAGCCACTGGGTTCCCTGTTGACTTAGCTAAAAACACTGAGGTACTGAATTCTTTACCAAACTTTGGCTAAAGCCTTAATATTTGACACACACCTGAATTCTGGAATGGTAGATGCAGGTATTCATCTTACGTTTCTTGTTTATAACAGAGAATTTCAAAATGATCCCTTTCTGTCCTTTTTTTTTTTTTTTTTTTAATTCAACTGTGTTAAATTTAAAACATTAGTATTCAATATCTAAAATATTTAGCTGATATCTTGTTTTNTTTTTTTTTTTTTTTTTTTTTTTTTTTTTTAATTCAACTGTGTTAAATTTAAAACATTAGTATTCAATATCTAAAATATTTAGCTGATATCTTGTTTTGTAATCACATATAAACACAGCTTGTAATTGTGAGCTTTTCAGCCTCTATATTCTGTAGCTGGTAGTCCTCAGTGGCTATAAAGGAGTTGTAATCATGTAAAAAACATAATTAAGGAATTTTTTTTTAGAAAAATACATGTACTGTTTTTTAGATCACCCATAATTGCTCCAATGTGTAAATATGTAATTATGGAGTTTTCTTAAATGCTTGCTATTTACTCAATAGGCCATGAGGGCTACAGAAGGAGCTCTTTATTGCTTTGCAGATCATTGAACTTACAGACTGCATAATAGCTCCTTTGAAGCCAACATGCACTATTTTAATGTGGGTGCTGTGTGGAGTCCACATGCCCAAATCCCATTTTGAAGAGAGAATAGTAAAATTATCTTCTCCTAATAGAAAAAGCAGTTGTTCCACACTATGGGAGACTTCAAATGTTGTTTTGAAGAAGAGAAGCCCTTATGGATTTAGGCAGATACAGTTTAGGTTACGTGATGCATTTTGTGACTTTTATTTTTAGGCTGTATTACCCAGATGGACATTTTTGCAGCTAAATAGTGACTAAACAAATATAGAGCTTCGTAAAAGAAAATATTGACACGATTTAACATTGAGGACATGAACAAACAAATTTTAGTCTTTAGGAATCTGCTTCTGTTGGGATTTCAAGTGCTTGTATGGGAAAGTTGTCAAGCTGAGGATCAGGAAGGGCAGGAATTATATATATTTCTTCTGCCTGTTGTTACTGGTGGTAGTTGTTTTCCTTCTGTTGAGCTTCCCAGTAGCAGTCCTGGAGGTGGTCACTGGGATGCCTAATATGCAGACCTTTGAGCCTTTGGGGCCATATCCGTAATAACCCTGAATAGTCCCTTTCCAGGACAGAGGTGAACAGGCAGAAGTCAGGAGCTATTTTCTCAGTTAACGGGGAGAGAAATGCTGTGGACATATGCAGAAGCAGTAGGGCATCAGGGAGAAGGACCATGTTTGAAGCTCTGGCCAAAGTGGATGGTGAATCTAGCTGGCAGTCTGTGACAGGTTAAAAAAGCATCCCACAGGTCTGGAGATAACAGTGCGAGAAGTGAAATGCCTTTTTTAGTTTCTCAGAAATCACAGTATGGTTGGTTTTGTGTTCTAAGAGCTGGTAGCAAATACAAGTCAGCTTTAAGAAGCTATTTCTACAGTAAAAAGGGGAGGAAATGCACAGTATTGTAAAGACTGCAATAAAAAGGGGAGAAAATGCACAGTATTGTAAAGACCTCCAGAGCAGTGTGGGAACAGAAGATCAAAGCTTCTGTTTTCATAATTTCATTTAACTTCTCTGATGTGTAATTAGCTACATCCAGATGCCAGAGAAATTATGCCTGAAGAGTAAATGAGATACGAATTCTGACTCTGACAAGACAGTGACCTACAAAGAAGCATGTATTCTGATGACTGAGAAAATTGTTCTTTTCTTCTTTTATAGAAGTTTATGTCTTCCAAGTGCCTCAAAATGAAATTAGACTCCATCTCAAAACAAATATTTTTGCAAGGGAAAAGAGATGGGTCATTTCAATAATTGTATTGTAAATACCTTAATTTCATGTGCAAGTTTACATACAAAGTTGCTCACAAATGGGGAATGGATGAGTTTGTAGAAAAATCATCGCAGTCAGGTGAAGTTCCCAATTACTGGAAAAAGGGAAATCTAACCTCCATTTTTAAGAAGGGGAAAATGGGTGACCTGGGAAATTACAGACCAGGCAGTATCACTTCTGGGCCTGGCAAAATCTTAGAGCAGATTCTCCTGGAAGGCATGCTGAGGCACATGAAAAACAATGAGGTGCATAGTGACAGTCAGTATGGCTTCACTAAGGGTAAACCCTGCCTGACCAATTTGGTGGCCTTCTATGATGAGGCTGTGATACTGATGGACAGGGGTAGAGCAGCTGATGTTATCTACCTGGACTTGTGCAAAGCATTCAACACTGTCTCACACGACATCCTTGTCTCTGAATTGGAGAGACGTCAATTTGATAGGTGGAGCACTCGGTGGATAAAGAACTGGCTGGATGGCTGCACGAACAGAGTTGTGGGTCAATGGCTCAGTGTCCGGCTGGAGGCCAGTGATGAGTGGTGTCCCTCAGGGATGGGTGTTGGGACCAGTCTTGTTCAACATCTTTGTTGCTGACATGGACAGTGGGATTGAGTGCGCCCTCAGCAAGTTTGCCAAAGACACCAAGCTGTGTGGTTTGGTGGATACACTGGAGGGAAGGAATGCCATCCAGAGTGACCTTGACATGCTTGTGAAGTTTAACCATGCCAAGTGCAAGATCCTACATCTGGGTTGGAGCAATCCCAGGCACAGCTACAGGTTGGGCAGAGAGGAAATTCAGAGCAGCCCTGCAGAGAAGGACTTGGGGGTGTTGGTCAATGAGAAAATGAACATGAGCCGGCTTCAGTGTGCACTTGCAGCCCAGAAAGCCAACCGTATCCTGGGCTGCATCCAAAGGAGTGTGACCAGCAGGTCGAAGGAGGTGATCCTGCCCTTCTACTCTGCTCTTGTGAGATGTCACCTGGAGTATTGTATGCAGTTCTGGTGTCTTCAACATGAAAAGGACATGGAAGTGTTGGAACAAGTCCAGAGGAGGGCCACGAAGATGACTGGGGGGACTGGAGCATCTCCCGTATGAATACAGGCTGAGAAAGTTGGGGTTGTTTAGCCTGGAGAAGAGAAGGCTGTGTGGAGACCTCACAGCAGCCTTCCAGTATCTAAAGGAGGCCTGCAGGGATGCTGGGGAGGGGCTCTACATTAGGGACTGTAGTGACTGGACAAGGGGTTATGGGTTAAAACTGAAACAGAAAGGTTTAGACTGGATATATGGAAGAAATTCTTTGCTGTGAGGGTGGTGAGGCACTGGAATGGGTTTCCCAGGAAGGCTGTGAATGCTCCATCCCTGACAGCGTTCAAGGCCTGGTTGAATGAAACCTTGGGTGACATGGTTTAGTGTGAGGTTTCCCTGCCCATGGCAGTGGGGTTGGAACTAAATGATCTTAAGGTCCTTTCCAACCCTAAATATTCTGTGATTCTGTGATGAATATGAATGCTAGCATTGAAGTTAGAGAATTAAATTGAGAGTTCTTAAACTGTAGCAATCTGTTAAGATATTTGAGATGACTGTATTGTGAATGAAGAGTTTGCTTTAATGTCAACATGCTTGTCAAAGTTAGATAACAGCACCATCAATTAGGAAGAACAACACTGTCAAATTTTATGTATGTCTTTCATTTTGTTTTATTGTGTAATGTAATGATGTTTTGTTAGTTTACTAATTTGTTGATGTTCTACTGTATACAAAAGGGCCATTAGATGCACCAACATCAAAACATTTCCTATCAGTCGTTCACAGAAGAGTTTATTAAAAGGCAACATTGTGAATATCTGATTGGTTCTTAATCCAGTTTGTAGTTTGTTACTGTTGGCACTAATTGGCATTGACTTGGTAGTGATGAATAATGTTCTCTCTCTTCTCAGCCCTTGAGCTTTTCTTTCTGTAACAATGCAATCAGCATACAGGTTGCATTGCCTTTACCTTTTACTGAAACTGTTGTACTGAGAAGACAGGCTCTTGCAATCTAGAAGCTTTCCAGAATTGCACTCTTTTAAAATACATAACATAATCATATATGCAAGTAAAATATAAAGAGATAAAAGGAGGCAACTCATTTTCTACTCAGCTTGCAGTTTTCTCCTGAAATGAACTGAAAAATGCTAGGATCGAAAGCGAAAAAGGGAAAAACAATGACATTTTATTCATCAGACTTCTAAGCCTATATCTCATAGGGACTGTTGGGTGGACAATTTCATGCCATTCAAGATGATGTCTGCATTCTGAAGAATGCCCTGTTATAATGATTTTGTGGACAGAGGACCAAGAAAAAATAAAAGCTCCATTTCCCTTGGGAGTGGCACATGAAATGGGGCTACATATTTAAAAATAGCCTACCAAAATAAAACTACTTATAACTGTAATGGAGTTGGAGAAAGTGCATTGTTTTCTGGAAGTGTCTGTCTAGTTCAGACAGCTGTCTTAGGCTGAGATAAATCAACCACAGGATAAATCTGTTTGTTTCCATTCACCACAGGTAGCATGGAGTTTCTAGTTTAGATATTACCAAATTATTTATCAAGGTTTGAAGTCAGATGATTCACATTTCACCATGACTCTATTACCTATGAAAGCCCTTGTGCATTACTTTCAGAACATTATTTAATTGAATGTATTGCTCAGTAATCTCTATAATTTTGTGTACAGCAACTTTTAGAAATGAATACTGTTGCTGCTAGTAAGGCAAGCAAAGAAAATCAGTGTCTGTTCACTATAAATCCTACCTTTAAACTACGTTGTACATGCCTTCAGTATTTTATGTATGTATTTTACCTTCTGTATTTATGTAAGCAACATCTGAAAATGCTTCTCAGTAGAATACACATAGGTAGAAAGTTTATGGAAAGCCTTTCATCCTAGCAACTAATATTTTGCTAATCTTTTGCTTATTCCCACACTAATTCTTCCTTCAGCTACATAGATAAAATCATACTCTGTTCCCTATCTCCCAACTCTGTTAATCCTCTTCTGTTTTGTAGGCAGCTCCAATAAAAGAGATAGAGTTGTGTTTCCAATATCACTTAAATCAATTAGTGTTTAGAACTGCTATTTGGGGATTCCTTATTAAAAATACAACAAAAAATAACACAGGAAAAACACATTCGAAGTCCTCATGCTATGCCTGGTTTTGAAATATTTCTGTTTGTAGCGTGTCTAAACAGCAAAACTATTTCTGAATTCTTTAGCTGTGAAGTTCAATGTTATTTTAGTAAGGCATGTTTTTTCACAGAGGAAACTTCTCTTAGACAGAAAATCTTTAATATCTCAACCTCTAAGTGTAGATAGGTAAAGCATCCTTTGCAGTTTGCTTCATAATAAAATAATGCCATGGAGAAGGTCCAGCCACAAGAAAATGTGAAGGAAGGCTGAGGCTGGAGGTCTCCTCAGAAGAGGCGGTCACCCCAGTCCACAGGGGACCACAGAAAAATGCTGCAGCTGTATAGGTAATAGCTGCACGTGTTGAGAGCGATTCAGCCAGCCAGATTGACATGGTGTGGAGAAAGGCTGTCATTATGCATGCTAGATGGTCAGCATCATGTATTGGGACACATACGTATTGAGATTCCTTCTTCCTGATTGTACTCTCTCCTGCCTTCCCACTGTTTTCTTGCTTTCCTCTCCTACTAGAGAGAGTGGATGGATTGAAGGAAGTAGTTGGGAAGGGTCAGTTAGTTCATAGTGATTTGAGATTCAGCATCTGAATGCTGTCACCACATTTTATTCAGCTGTGGTCTGGAGAACTTTTCTTCCCTGTTTCCATTTCTGCCACATGCCCAAACTTTGGGTTTCGTCATGAAAAGTTGTTTGTGTTTAATCTCACTTTATTTTAAGCACTACTGAGCACTATATTATTCTTTCTCTGATTCATGCTTGCCTTTATATGTCTACTGATTTTGAAAATGGCAGCATGCTACTGAGCTCTAGGCATGCATCAGATATGTTTCTTTCTGTTCACGACTTAGAAGCCTGTGACTTGCCCAGGGTTGCCAAGAAGCTAATTATATCAAATCATCACTGCCTTCTGGGATATCATTCTCATCAACACATATCGGCATTTTTATGAAAAGAAGCCTGAACCTGTTCACCAAATAGTGGGATTAAAGCTAGTCCCCAGCAAATAACAAAAAATTGTAAGTCAGGCTCAGGTACCTTAAGAGTAGAAATGACACGCAATATGGATTGGTTAAAAAAAGACTAAAAAAGGGCCTTCAGGTCACATTTTGAAGGCATTTTGGAACTGCCATTAATGGTGTCAGTATGTCTCATGATCAGCTGCAGAACTAATAATGCAGTTTGCTGCACTTGAGGGGAAAGTAGACATTCAGACATTCTTAGTCCCTTGTCTGAATACTAGGCTAGGAATTAAAAGTACCAGACTGTCTGAATGAACATCATCCGGATTGGCATTTATATGTCTCAGTTTATTTAAAGGTAGATTTGTTGCCAGTGGGTTCTTATAGCACTTTTGTCACTCTGAGTTTAATTTAATGATCCAGATTCTCTGGGACATTTTAGCTCTGAAGGCAGAAAGGTCTAGGATATGGCATTATCCAAGCCAGTTGTGAATTTCCTGCAATGTGACTAGGCAGTAAATTCGTTTTGGTAGTACCAGCAATAAGTCTGTACAGCCATTTTCTGTCACAGTGTTCGAGAAACAACAGTGCTTCATCAGAATTCCAGTTTGGGTGAAATTTGGAAAGTGAACCAGATATAAACACCCACACTGTCTTACCTAGATGCATCTTCCTGGGATAGCTGGTGTCAAAACACCTCCATAGGAGATGAAGCTCAGGTTGCTGTCTCTGCTATGCTTAATTAAAAGCTTGGTCTGCTAGGTCTCTAGAAGGTGTTCAACTGTCAAGACAGTATTTGATGTTCAGTATTGTTGCCTTACTTTGCTATAAGATTTTGTTTTTATTGCAGTGCTGAATGTTGAAAGACTTTGGAACATTGATATTTTTATAGGAGTAAAGCTTTACTTCTCTTCACATTCTGTATTTGCCAGCTCATCTAGGGAAGAGTGGTCCCACAGCTGTATATGCAGCTTGCCCACTGAAGAGCCAGTACAGATTTCAGCAGTCCTTCCCTTCTCCTGCACCACCTAGGGACAGAAAAGGATCTCTGCTAACACTGCTGTTAATGCTCTTGAAAAGTCATGCAGTTTGTTAACTGTGTTTTGAGATTGTATGAGACTCAAAGGAGTTGTAAACAACACTGAGGGAAAGAAAACAGGGTTTTTTTTAAAAAAAAGAAGAAAAATTGATCATGTCATAATTCAGTTTGGGAGTGGAAAATCAGTTTGGTTTTGAGCAATGAACCTATAATGGTTGTCATGTCCTGGTTCAGGAAGGTGGTAGTTCAGTTTTACAAATGAAGTACTGGGGCATGGAAACATTTAATAAGGCTGCTTAATTTATCAGTATATTTTAAGGTGCTTGCCCAGTGATTCCAAAGCTTGGAGTGGGGAGGGGTTGCAGAATAGTGAACTTTTGACTTAAAACTGTGTGGTGTTGCTGAGCAGCACACAGAACCCTATCTTCAGGTTTTAGCATCTGAGAAATTTTTAAACATTCTGATGCAGCATCACTCTTTTTGTTGACAGGTTTTGTTTTTTAGTTTTTTATTTATTTATATTCAAGTGATTTGTGAAAACAGGATTGAAATGTTAAAAGTTACGAGCTTGATCTTCTGCTAGTACGATATCGAAGTGGAACCATTGCAATTAATGAGCCACGTAACTGTACCACTAACATGCGTTCTAGTCTGCATTTTCTAGCTAAAATTCCTGTTATTAAAGTGGAATAAGTTTTGTCTTCATGTTGGTTTAAGTACCACTTGGGTGACTAATAGGCTTCGTAGTGATTCTATGTCTGACTTCACCTCCAGCAGAGAACAGAGTGTGAGTTAGATGATAGCTATATGAGCTGAACAGGAGCATGTGGAAATGCTATTCTGTAAGGTTTAAGGTGAGTTCTTAGGCTGTAGGTTGGAAGAGGTGCAGATTATCATATATGCCAGACAGGTAGGGAAGGAACTGGGTGGCTCCTGTAATAAACAGATTGTCCATCATGCCAGAATATATTCCTTTAGGACTCTTTTTTCAGTTTCATCTCTTCTGTTTTCTCTGTCCTCATTCCAAAATATCTACAATAGAATATATGAAGAAGTCAGCAGCTTTCTCTCCCCTCCTCCTTTCTTGTACTTCTGTCACATCAGTCATGAATCTCAGGAATCTAACTAAAATAAAAGCAAGGCATCATATGCTTCAAGTAGAATATGAAAATTTCCACTCTCTTCTTCAATGTTCAAGTTTATGTTCTTCTCACTTCATAGATCTCTGATCCTTTCAAGTGTTTCAGAATTTGACAATAAAATCGTTTACCTATAAGGAGAGGAAAAAACCTAAGCTCCCAAGACTTCAGCTCTTTATGTCATGTAAAACTCAGCAGAAAGGTACAGTTAACCTGACCAAAGCTCTTGTTTAATGGACTGCATTTGAGACACCCTGTCCAAAAGATTTTAGTGTGTCTGGAAACACCATTTTCTGCTTTTAGGAAGATTATTGTGCCAGTTGCTATGTATCATCTGTTGAAAGAAAACTATTACTTTTTAAAATCTTTAGTCACAGCAAGGTGCCAGTAGTCATAGAAGGGTTTCACCCTTTTCCTCAACTCTGGAATTAGGACAGGGTTTAAAAACTAAATGATTTGCTTTGGCATTCATGTCAGATCACAAAAGGAATAAGGTAAAATAATTTTATCCTGCCAGGAAACATTATTTCAACAACAGTAGAGCTTTAAACTGCTTAAATGGGGAGTTAGGTGAAATTCTTGAGCCAAATGAAATCATGTTTGGTAATTGTTGAGCTTAATGCTGATGTGGGAATTATGTCACAAACCTCAGCAAGAAGGTCGGTCAGATGGGCACAACTGCAGCAGACTCGAGGTCAGGAGGTGAAGGGATCTGAAAGGGAAGAATCTCTCAGGAGCAAATACGGACTTCTGAAAAAGCATAGGATTATATGTCCAAACAGCTGACAGCTGGACATGGAGCTGTTGGAACAAGTCCAGAGGAGGGCCACGAAGATGATTGGGGAGGCTGGAGCACCTCCTATATGAATACAGGCTGATAGTTGGGGCTGTTCAGGCTGGGGAAGAGAAGGCTGCATGGAGACCTCATAGCAGCCTTCCAGTATCTGAAGGGGGCCTATAGAGATGCTGTGGAGGGACTCTTCATTAGGGACTGTAGTGATAGGACAAGGGGTAACGGATTCAAACTTAAACAGGAGAGGTTTAGATTGGATACAAGGAAGCAATTCTTTCCTGTTAGGGTGGTGAGGCAATGGAATGGGTTGCCCAAGGAAGTTGTGAGTGCTCCATCCCTGGTGGTATTCAAGGCCTGGTTAGACGAAGCCTTGGGTGACATGGTTTAGTGTGAGGTTTCCCTGCTTATGGCATGGGGGTTGGAACTAGATGACCTTAAGGTCCTTTCCAACCCTAACTATTCTATGATTCTATAGAAGATACAGCTGGAATGAATCCTGTACCTTATTACTTATAGGATATTGAATATCTTATGAGAAAATGCCACTCTACTAAAAGAGAAGTAGGAGCGAACACTTTAAACTGCTGTATTACTCAGAGCTAAAATGAGCTAATGAGATATCATATATATTATGCAAGGAGTTTAATAAAAATCTCATAACAATCTGTGTAATGTGGTGAGAGAATTTTTCCCAAATGGAAGCAAAGATTGTCCGCTTAAAAAAAAAAAAATAAAACAGCAAGCAGGATATGTCTTGGAACTCTGCAATATGTCTTAATAGATTGTTGCAGTGGAGAGGTTATGTGGCATATGCTCAGAGCAGTGGTACCGAAGTAAACAAGGACATTCCTTTCTAGCTCAAACTCCAGATACTTTTGTCTATTCTGGATAAACCCTAGGTAGTATTTATGCATTGCTCTAAGCACAAGAAGGACTAAATGTAACCCCTGGGAAATACTATAACCAGAATGAGACATTAAATAAAAATCAGCCTATGAAGGCATTTTCAGTAAGACAGTAAAACTTCTCACCCTATAAGACAAGAAAAGTGGATTTAACAAATACAGTTGGTTGCTTCTCATTCCGCAAAAGAGAAAAGTGGATTTAACAAATACAGTTGCTTCTCATTCCCTAAAAGAGTGGTCCTTCTGCATTTGCAGAGTGATCTTATACTACCATGGGATTAAAAAAGAGTGAAATCTGCAATCCATACAGGGAACACTAAACCAGCAACGTTACTGATTAAGACTACATTTCCTTTTCTCTTCACATATTTGAAGTAATTGCTTGGAATAAATTTGTTTTTGTTTTAGACCTTAATAAATTAAATATAAGCCCCATACACCTTAATAACTTAAATCTACAACACAAACAACAAAATAATAGAAATCTTCTCTTTTTAATGCCTCTCATCATACTGTCTAATGACAGCAGTAAAGTGAGAGATAAAAATAAAGATGTTTTAAACATGGGATAATTCAAAGGATATTGCATACATATGCCAAAACCCACATACTTTTCAGTTTGTGATGTATATATTTGAAGGCATGCTGTTGAACCAGCTGGAAAAGTTCCAGCACACCTTTACACCTCTACCAGGTTGCAAGCTTTACTGTGTGGACTTTTCAGTGGGAATTTTGTTACATCAAGAAAAAAAAAACAAGGGTTATCCTTTGGTAAGTTGGTAGGAGCTGACAAGCATATGACAAGCATACAACCAAAGTGTTAAAGAGCTTCTATGTAGTCAAGACTTGTGCCTGCTAGCTTCCTGTCAAGAAAAGTGGTGGAGAAATACCCCCACCTTTTTTTCCCCAGTTTTTGGAGTAAAACTTGGTTCTAAAGTAGCTTAGGGGTTTGGTGGTTTCTTGTTTGTTTGTTTTGTGTTGTTTGTTTGTTTCTTTCGATTATGTTGTCAGAGATACTAACACAGGGTCTCAATTATGTTTCCTGGTTAATTACTGCTTCAAAATGGATGAGTAATGAGCACAAAACATTTTTGTACTTAGTCCAGAGAGGTGATTTTGCAATAAATGTAAATTTTCAGTGACAAAGCAATAGGTATCTTTGAAAAGCTAATGTGATAAATACTTCCTGTGTCCTCTCCGTAAATGTCCCTTCTAACTTTGGCAATCTTTTTCAGCTGTGATTTAAACAGAATTTCATCTACCAAGCAGAACTGGTTAAATTGAAATCTCCCAGAGCTGTCTGTGTGTTCATACTTTTCCTGCAAAATGCTATGCTTGAATCCCTACAGATTATTTAGCTTTCATCCTACTGAAGTGAAGCAAACAAGATCCGTATATGCTGGCTTCCAAAAATCAGCACAGTATCTTTGTAGCTTCATGCAGACTCCTGAGATGTGCTCACAGTTTTCTAATACTTATAACAGGATATGACTAATTTTTTGGTCAGCATTTCACAGAAAGTAGAAAAATGCAGATTTATAAATGGAAGTCACTGCACAGCAGTATACCATTATAAATGGGTAACAAAGCTGCATTTTTTGCCATGCTCTGTTTTCGTAGCTCTCAGTGCTTCGTTCTTTTCTTCCACATATATAAGTACAGTAACTTCACTTAGATTCATGCAGAGAAATCAGTCTCTACTGTTAATGTTCTTTCCACATCCACTTCCACCTGGTTGTGGATATGTGAATTTGACAGTTTGGCTTCTGTAAAATTTTGCTCATAATATGCATTAGCAATCCATTAGCCTTAATTATTTGTTTAGCCCAAAATGGATTTCCATTAGCACCCTTGTGGAAACTAAAATGGAAAAATGGTTTGCTCATGAAAATAGAAAGGAGAAATCCAGAGAGATGAGTTCTTTCTTGATCTGTATATATGTCTGAGGAGCCAGCTGGAAAATAGGACTAAAATAAGCATGGTCATTGAAAAAAACCAGTATCATAGCCTACTTACAGTTTTCCTAAAGGACTCTCAACAGGCTTCATTCTTTGATTCCAAAATAATTTTTCACAGAATTGTAGATACTCATAACATGAAAGATGTCATTTGGTAACAAGTCAGCCACCCTAACTCTCTAGCAACGTAGTTATTCTTTCAGAGTAAATCACAAAGTTACGATTGTTAATGGTGAATCAAAATTTCCTTTACCACAAGGGTTTAACAGTCTTTCAAAGTTTTTTGAATTTTTTTTCTTTTTCGTNTCTCTAGCAACGTAGTTATTCTTTCAGAGTAAATCACAAAGTTACGATTGTTAATGGTGAATCAAAATTTCCTTTACCACAAGGGTTTAACAGTCTTTCAAAGTTTTTGAATTTTTTTTTCTTTTTCGTTCTCAGACATAGGTCTTTTGGCTTTTGGTTGTTGTTGTATTGTATAAAATGCTCCAGTATCAAGGAGTTCACAGGGAATGGAAAACATCTACTCTCGGGTATGCCGCAGCATAATGTTTTTCCCTACTAAGGGCTATTACATGCTGATACCTAATCTTTGTCTTTGCCTAATTTCATGTTCTTATTCCTTAATTTAAGCATCCTTTGTCAGAACTAGCCAGTGTACTTAGCCTTTATCCTCATTTTTCTCTATGAGGTAAGAGATATCTATAATGCATTTGTAATAAGTTTGCATGAGAAGTGTGCTTTTGAGATTAACCTCCTGTTCATTCCCAACTTCAGAGCTGTGGTTCAGAATGAGAATTTCAACTGGATTCCATTTAGATCAAATTAATCTTGGAATCCCAGGAACAAACTTCAAGTGTTCTTGTTAATGAAAGCCATCTCAGGCCTTGGGGTAGGATTAGGGCTAGTTGAAAGTAAAAACCTCTCAAATGTGTGGGCATCAGGTTCTCAGCACTAACTGTTTTGCTCAGCAAATCTGCTACTATTAGTCTTCACTACATGCTAGTATGAATGGAGAGTCATTTAGTCCTCATTCCAGTCACACTACACTTAATGATATCTTACGCAGAAGGATTTGTTCTTAAGATCACACCTCTGGTAGTTGTGTCTGGGTTTCTGAATATCTCAAGTTGCTATATATAAAATGCTCTTTTAGTTTTCTTGTCTATCTCCTAAGAATTTTCAGTTTCTTCTCTTCATTCTTATTACTGTTACGTTTTTTTCTGTGCATGTTATAACTTTCTGTGTTGTTATAGATGCATTATTTGTCAGGAGAAGGATTGCAGGGCTGTACTGTGATATCAAGGATCTACAGGTGCTATTGCTTTCCCCTTTAAAGCATTATAACGTTTATAACTCTCTGTAACTCTAATTTGTCTTTCATTAATATTCTTAGCATCCTTACTGTAGGCTAGAACTGAGACTGAAGAAAATTGCACTGTAGGTCAGGCTGTACCATGAGCCTCATGGATGACTTTGGCCATGTCTACTGCCCTGTATGGCTATTTCTGAATCTCTGAGAGGAAGAAACAATTTTTGTCCAAATTGATGAAGTTTTGAGATGTATAAATCAAAGTGCATGTAAAACTTCGATGTCTTAATTGCTACCTGTTTTCAGCCACCTTGTTGAATATGTTATTCTCATAAAATGTAAGAACATGATGTTTTATAGTACCCTGAGCAAATACATAGTATAAAAAAAACCCCAAACCCAACAAAAAAAAAAAAAAAAAAAAACCCCAACCCCAAAAAAAAAAAAAAAAAAAAACCCCAACCCCAAAAAAAAAAAAAAAAAAAAACCCCAACCCCAAAAAAAAAAAAAAAAAAAAACCCCAACCCCAAAAAAAAAAAAAAAAAAAAAAAACCACCAAAGCCCCAAACAGGAATTGTAAGCAACTTACGACATGGTTGTATTTATCTCACTCTTCTAAATTTATTTTTTTTTCCTCTTCTGTGAGGTTGAATTAAAGATATTACGTAGTCAGAGAGCAGTCTTGTTATTCTTCAAATATTAGGCATAAGTATAATACAATAAAGTTGTCTGGAAGAGGATTGCTATTGAAAGAAATAGAAGTGGATGCTTCTTGGTCAGTAGGCTTTCCTTTTCTCTATTAGATCCAAGGAAGAGCGATAAGTATCTAGGTAAAAATGGGTGAAACATGAAACATGTAAGAACATTGTCGACTATGTGACTATTGACTGTGGATTGTTTGGAGCGGGTGTTTTTCTTTTTTTTTGGTGTCTTGTGTGTTGTTTTTTTTTTTTTATTTCATGCAAACTTTTTGAAGTTAATAGTGTAATTTAACGTAAATCCTTGGTTTTATTTCTGTGATGAAGGAGTAACTGACTGAAAATGTTACATAACTTAAACAATACTGAAATAAAGCTGCTGACATAGGCAGAAACAAAAGCAGCCTTTTTTTCCCAGGTGAAGTTGCTTGTACTGAAATAACATTTCAACAACAAAACATGAAAGTGAAACACAGTGGGAGATCATTAAAAAGTATCCTGTCACTTGAATCAGACCATGTATTGTGATGCAGATTGTACTGATTTGATGCAAGTTTCAAATTAAAACTAGAGTTTCCCCAAAGCGAGTGCAGGTAATAAAACTCTTTGAATTATGGTGGCAAACAGTAGGGTAGTCAGTACAACGTTTCTCTTACCAAAACTTGAGATCAGAAGGTTTTTAGCAGGAGGTTTTCAGAGTTCTTTCTGAAAGCTCAGTAAATTATTAACCAACTGTATTCATACTATTTGCAGTACTGCCAATGGAAAGATTTTTTTTAGAAGAGCAGGGCTGTGCTGTGCCTTTATTTTCATTGTAAAGTAGAATATTATTCATGTTGTTCTTTTCAAAGAGTAAGAGACATTATCTCTGGTAGAAGCAAGATACCCTTTCGCAAGATCTAAATTTAAATCTTCCATGTTATGGTTCCTTGCAATTACCAAGGCTGTAAGAACATTCCTTGCTGTTGCTTTTTGAAAATGTCCTAACTTTATCAGTTTTACTTTTGGTAGATACTATATACCACATCCTCAAAGAATGTGAGCAGGAATAGGAAAAGCCGCATCAGAAAGGCACATCAAGATCTAGATGAAACTGTATAGATGAAACTGAATCCTCTCAAGTGATCCGCTGTGATATATGGAAGTGTCAAATGTGATAGCAAACTTCTCAGAGTTGGTCTTATCAGTCAGTCTGCATCATGCAAAATAGAGGTTTCCTTCCACTTAGGTGCTGTGATCTATCATTCATGTTCTGCTAGCTGAAGCCCGTGGCAGTGTAGCCTGTCTCAGTTTCCATGACTAGTCACAGAAAGTTGCATAGGAACATGTATGATGGCTAATGCTCTGCTTTAGAGAGCTGAGGGACAAATGACAGAGTATATCTGCTAGTGAAGGCCAGTAGCAGGAAGTCTGATTTAGTTACATTAAAGTCTCTTTATGTTGCTCTACTAGTATGACACAACCTGACAGTCACAGAAACAACCCCTGTGTGCAAGGAGTAGCCTACAGCCAGAGCAGAGTGTAGGACTCTGTGAACTTGCTTACAGCCCCTAATGGGTGTTATCCATCAAAGACTGAACTTAGGGAAGGGGAGGCAATTAAAGAGAGAATGTATCTAAGTCTGTACTGGGCACCACTTACTCAGCCTCTGACGAGAGGTTGGTTGTGAGGAGAACCACAGGAAGCACAGCTTCAGGCAGAGCAGCCTGTATCCCCTCCACCCCTCCAAACTTTTGCTGCTAAGGGCACCAACCTGTGCCAGAGTGCTGGGGTACAAAGTATTGGTGACACAGTGCTCATATTGTCTCTTTAGCTCGCTCTTCTGTGGCAAAAATTGCCTATCTAAGAGCTGGTAGGGAGTGGAATAGGAACAGAATTGTTCAGCAGCTGGTGGTGATACCTTTGAGGATCACTGCACCAGTACTAAAAGCTACTGTAGATTTTCATCACTTTTCAGTCCAACTTCATTCAGTTTATGCTTTGCTTTGATGTATCATATCAGATTGGTCAGATTCTGTTTCACATTGGATCTGCCTTTAAAAATATTATCTCTCTATTTCTTTCCCTGAAAGACTTTCCAAGGAAAGTGAAGGAATGTGTTGTGATTTTACTTTCTAGCTTGACTTAGTACTCTGGAGAAGGCTCTCTCTGTATTTGTATATTCTTGCTGTCATTGCATTTAGCCCTTGTAGAAGAATGGCCTTTTTGGCTGTGTCCCCCCTGTTGCTGAAGAGCTATGAATGCGCATCTGCTTTTCTTCACTAGTGTTATTCTGTCAGCATGTTCATCTTCCATTTCAAGGAACCCTCCTTAATCATGAAGAGCAGTTTTTTCTCGGAGATATATTTCATCTTGGACATTTTTTGCTGTGCCTGTTCTGATGGTACAAAGTTGTAGAGGTAGGATTTTTCTTGTGGCATTTCCTTAGTTGGGTTTTGGACCGAGTCTGCTATCTTGTGGCAAATAAACTAATGAATATGGAATATGATGCAGGCAGTTCAAATCATCCTACAACTTTAAGTAACAATTTCTGTCAGTTCTTGTCAAAATTGTAACTTTTATAATTTTGGAAGTATTTTTATATTCAAAAATTTATCTGAGCATTGCGCCCATATCATGCCAAAACTTGAGCTGAATGTATGCTGCTTTTTACTAGTGTGGTGATTTTGCATAATTTGTGGTTTTCTAAAGGGAAGGAAGGGAGACATCTGACCAGCTGTGTATCTGAAAGCTTTTCAACACTATTAAGTTGCTGGTATTTCAGTACAGGTTACTGAACATTGATTGAAAGGTAGTTAGAAAGAAAGAACAAAATCTAAATTGCAGACCTAAAGGTAATAGGTTTGTTCTTAACAGGTGTAGATTTTCATGGCTATAATAGAATTCACGAGGTTACAATTTTATAAAGCTTTTATTTGCTTAGATGATGCAGTTTCCTGGAAAAAGAAGGATGAGAGAATAATACTATTTGAAATGAGCATTCATGATTTCCACTTGTCTTCTCATATGTGATATACTGTGTCCCTGTTTGTCTCACATTGTTTTTATTTTCTCTGATGTTCAAAATCTGCTAGAAAAATATTCTAGCTCTTGCCTGTTTTTCAGTAGGTTAGTGTCTTTAACAAATGTTAGATTTTTTAACACACTATGGGATAATGCCAGCAGTAATCATTGCCTTTTTCAGTGTTTGGATCCCAGATTTCAATGAATTGCTGTTATGTTATTTATTACTGTCTTTAAGAAGACTTAGGAATACATTTGTACCCAGCTGTAAAGCTTCTGTAGAAGCTTTAGTAGAGCTCTAGAACACTTTAATAGAGCTAAATTAATGGCAAGTTCACAGAAGAGAGCTAACTGGCAAGAGAACCCCCTGAATTTATCAGGCTAAATTATAGATTAGGAAAGTTTCTTCAATGTGGAGTTCATACTCAGTCATCTTAGATGTGCTGTTAGAATGAATAGCATTAGAGATTTTTGTTCAGTAATTCTTTGATGTTTAAAAAAGTCAACTTGATCTGCACAGTTAAAATATATAAATTAATTTCTGTAATCAACAAATTCTTTGTTTCAAGCTTTCACCCCTGATAGCACAGAACTGCTTTGAGAAAGAATCTTGTATTTTAGATTCATTTTTTTCTGGAACATATTCCTGACAGCTGGGGCCACATTTGCCTCCTTTTCAGACATCTAAACTGAGATTCTTTTCCCCCAGTAAATGCTAAAAGCTAATTATCTCGCCCCAAGTGACTTACTCCCTTTACCCAATGGAAGTAAACAGTTACATCAAGCAAGGGCAAATATCTCACATCCTTACAGTGAAATGAAGCACACTTCAGAGGTGCCACCTATATCTTCCTGATCTCTGGAAGATCCTAGACTAGAGCACGGCTAGTCTTAGCTAACCTGTCAGTGCCCAGTTTAGGCAGAATGATAGTAATCTTGATCCTTCCAAGTTCACAGTTTGTTGCTAAAGCTTCTCAGAAGAGCTAAGTATGAAACCAAATTGCAGGAATGTTTGTTAAAGAATACTAAAACCTACTCAACAAGGAATTGAAAAACACTTCCTTAGATGGGGCTGAGACATGTCCCCCATTTCAACTCTCCCTTAAAAACATATGATTAAGCTCTGGAACCAGTCCTTGACAAATGATTTCCTTGAATTGCAAGATCTGCACCCTGTTACTGTAAGAACATGTTACTAAAGTGAGAGAACTGAAAGGAAGGGGTAAAGGAAGACCTGAAAACTTAATGTGATTTAGCTGTTAGTTGCTTTGATTTGAAAGAGATCTAGGGAGCCTTTGTAGACTGGAAACCCACTCAATAAAAAGGAAAGCCAAACTAGTCAGTGCAGTCACAGTGGCATATCTCACTTATTTATGACCCTTCAGTAAAAGATTCTGGAAGAGAATTTGTCTGTAGTTCTTTTATCCTTCAGTTTAGAGTGTTAACTGACAAAGCATGTGAAAACAAGGAACTTTATGAAATGATTCTGTCCTCAATAGAAGTTTTGCTGGTGTGATGGCCACCAGAATATTTTTAATTACTAAAATGAAGGATACAATTTATCAGCTAAGGATAGAGGTCCTAAAGCTGCTTTCTAAATATGAAGTCTATATTTTGGAAGAAATTTAGCTGTTTGCACATATTTTTAAAAATGTAGAGGTGTGAGAAGTATGAAAGCCACAGTACCTTTCCTAGTGTATTCTGACAGTTAAAACTGATAGACCCCAAGAAATCCAGTTTTGCTTATTTATTCAGTGACTAAACTTGGGATGTTCTTTTACTTGGGACTCGTAAAACAATCTGCAGATTGATAAATGGGTAGTGCATTTTCACAGTTGCTTTCTATAAATAAACCAGCAAAGCAGCGATAAAATATGGTAACAGCAGCACAGAGTTTTACAATGACTTCTCATTTCATATCTCTTTTCTTTTAGAAATTGTTTACCACATAGTTTACCACCATTGCTTATTTTCATTTCTTAACTCCTGTATTGCTTATCAAGAGACTGGCACAGGATACAGGGGATTTCAGTAGGCAGCCACCACAACCAAAATTGGAATCAACAACCAAAGAATTAACCTAGTCTGCTTCATTTTTATTTAAAAGAAGTTAACACAGAAGATCTTTTTGCAAGCTTAGGGAGTTCTCTACAACTTCCTTTGTTGTATGTTATCTACTCCACAAATACTTTGCAGTTCATCTTCCATGTCTTGGCAGTGTTATAATGCTGCTGTTAGTAGCATGCTCAACCAGAATTGAGAGTTCAACAGAAAAATATGGGAACAGAAACTAAGAATTCCTGCATAGCAAAGCAATTGAGTATAAGCAAACTGGCAAGCTCTGCATGACATGGGATGAAGCTTCATGCAATACCGAAGTATTTTTTGGCTGGTGAGTGGAAACAGTGTCAGTGCTGCTGTGCTCATCATCTCAGCTACTAAAAGAGTTTTGAAGTGCAGCCCTTGTCATAAAAACAATGTTAACTCTTTTTGACAAATTTGAAGTTGATTAAATTATGTACTTACTTACTTTACAGGACACAAAAAGAACCTGTGTAAGTAGCTATCATTTACCCCAAAGGGCTCTAAAGGTACAGCAATAACAGGAAAGCAAGCAAAAGGAGAATTCTAGATGAAAAAGGCAGAAGACATTTTCACTCTTCCTCCAGTATTTTCTACTCTTCCTTAATGTTCTCTATTGCTTTAATTTTTTAACCTCTTTTCAGCTTTCCATGAATATCTTCATACTTATCCCTGTGTAATTTCCACCAATATTTCCTTCTTTCTTTCATTTAGTGTTCCCTGTTGCAGTACAGACAGTACAAATTGCTCAGGTTTGGGAGAAGACTTCAGACATTTCAGCTCTCTGTTTGAACAACCTTCTTTATGAAATGCATCACCTATAAAAGAATTAAAGAATACAACAATTGGTTTATTCAGAGGGAATATAACTGGTTTATAGGCACTCTTCTGTGCCATTCAGAAAGCAGCTGTCAGATAAAATAAAAATACATGATAAAACAAGCTTATCTTTTAAATTGATTTTAATCTAGCTGCATCCAGCCATAAAATGCTCCCCATTGATGAGATAGCAAATAGTGTGACTGCAATTAGTTAGCAATTCAATGTGCCTTCCAGAAAACAGTCTCCAAATTTCCCTGGAAGTAACTTTCTTCTGTCATAATGAACAGAAGTGTTTTTTTGAGATGTATGAAACTACCAGGTTTTAGAATCCTTTCAGATCTGTGCTCTGACAATTTGTATGCTCTTTTTGAAATTAATATGAAAGCTTTGGTGGGTGAGGCAATGAATGCTTGTTTTAAAGGGAGATAAATAACTGTGGCATATCCTAACATATGGAAACTTTTCTTAAAACATTACTGAAGGGAATATTTATACTCTGTTTTTATCTTTTGCCTATCCCAGCAAATGGACGATCCTGGATAGTGCTCTTCAGAACTGTAATAACTTGCTTCACATTATCTTAAAGGTAGTGTTACCATGATTCAGAGATAGCTTTCTGTTTGCTATTGCCACGATTTAGAAATAGCATTTCTAATTCCTCAGAATTTTGTGATCAGAGGGAACACTATATATATAACATTCATTCACTGGAAAAGAATTAAACCACAAGTGCTTGTCAGTCCATTAGTGTACCACATGCTATATCTAAGTGATTCTGGACCATATCCCTGCTTATGGCGGGGGGTTGGAACTAGATGATCTTAAGGTCCCTTCCAACCCTAACTATTCTATGATTCTATGATCCTTTGGTAAAAGGGAAGTCTTCACTGAACTTCTCTGCTTCTGATACTGATACTGCAAATTATCACAAATTGATTACAAAGGTTATTTTTCCAGCACTGACTCCATTACAGCCTGTTTTTAAGCAGCTTCAGCCATATGAAGAACCTGCTCTCAGCCACTGTGCAACCACAGTAGTAGTTTGCTCTGGCTGATCCACATTATTTGCTACACTTGTTGGCTACGGAAGGAGGGCAAACATGCACTTTGTAACCTATTTCACCAAAGCTAAGATCAAAAGCCCAAAAGCTACAACTGAGAAGATGTCTTGGGTTTAGCAATAGCAGTCATTTTTTCTCCTCAGTAGCTGATGCAGTGCTGTGTTTTGACTTTCAACCTGGGAACAGAGCTCAACCTATGGGAGATGCATTCTTTTGATACTCCTCCCCATCCCTCTGGAAGCAGGGGGAGGGCAAGAAAGGGGCGGGGGGTGAGTGAGTGAACGAGCTGAGTGGCTGGGTTTAAACCATGACAGAAGAGCACTGGGATAAATCAAGAGTGAGTGCCTCTGGTTAGCTTCCTTCTGTTTACTCACTTACCTTTCTGTGGTGCAAATAGCTTTGTCATTGCTGATACATGTGAAGCCACTTTTAATTTCTAAGTTACTGGATTTGGGTGTAGATTCTTGCATGACTGTTGTTACCCTTGTTCCTTTTTTTTCCTCCCAATTTACTCAGGCTAATGGGAGTTACTGCAAAGCATGAAGGCAAAACTGTCATTCACTTGTTCTCAGTAGGAAACAAGCTTCTCCCAGTCTCTTACTGAAGGGTGGAAGGAAGTTGTTTCCTTTGGAGCTTTTCTTTTACTGTGATTGAAGTACTACTGACTAATGAGATGGCTCCACAAAATGACCAGAAATGAGTAAAAATCAGACACTCAGTTCCTAGTGCATGTAAAGATTATGCCTAGTTTTACAGCTGGTTCCCCACTTCCCATCAGTTTCTAACAAACCAGCACCAGCATGCAACTGATTTCTCTGTTAGTAAGAGCCTGATACGTTTTGGGCTGATACATGAGCCTGACTTCTGGTTACCTCATTGTTTTTGGAAAGGTTGAGGTACCTGTTCAGAGTGCTTCAGAGGTAGCCCGGCACTTAAAGTAATTCCACTGCTGATGTTCTGTTGCCTCACTTTCTGGTGTACTTGAGAAAGTCTGCTCAGTTACTGAGCCTGCCTTGACTGCAGACCATTTCTTCCCTGTTCTCATCAGGGGAAAATGCCTCTTGATTATTGCTTAATCTCAGCTGATTTGCACTGCTGCATTTGACACTCTACTGCAAGAAGGTTTGAGATTTTTACTGGGAAACTCTTGAGACATTTTTCATCAATGAATTTTCACAGCAGAGTGAATTTATTTCACTTTCCCAGCACCTGCTAAGATTTCTTGAGCCCCTGGTTTCTGGTATTTTTAAAGCCATATAATGCTATTCTGTTGAATAAACTAAAGACAGTTTAGTCCATGTGTTTCTCCATAGTTGTGATTAATTTTGGTTGTAGTTGTACATGCGAGGGAAGGTAAGACTTCCCTTTGTTCCCTACATTTATATTTATAGAGGAGAAGTGAATGACCTTTATTAATGTGGTAGTATTGCACATTTTTCCTTTTCAAGAAGTTTCTTTGAAAGTAAGTTACAAGTGTAATAATATATTACTGTTACTAGGCATATTGAAGTAGCACTTTAAGAGAAAATTATTTTTAGTTGTCACCTGATGATCCCTGCCTTTAGTTTAAGTCCTCTCTATGAGATTATTTTTGCCTGGAGGCTATTTCTATTAGATATATGAAAAATACCTGTAATTTATATAAACTGATTTCTCCCTTTATTAGTGATTTTTTCCTGTAGGACTTTCAGCACTTCTACGTACTTCTTAAATGCTTTGGTACATTTGACATCCTCTGGAATTCATATATACTTAAAAATTTTTTAAAGTGTTTGTGTACAGTTTTTTGAATGGTAGAAAGAATACAGTGCTTACACTAGAAAAAATTCGTGTTATGAATCTAATGAAGATTATGTTGCTAAGTGCTTCTGTCTCTCAAACGGCAATAAATGGATAGCCACTATATGCTGTCTTAACACCAATGGATGACAGCTCTGTTTCTCTGAGTTTTGAACTGTTGAAAGCAATGAGATACTTTACATGTTCTCTATAATGCAGCATTCGTGGGTGGAAAAATGAAAAGATGGAAATGGAGGACTTTTTGAGTCTAAAAGCATAATTTCCACTAGGTCGGCAAAACTGCAGTGCAGAATTGACCATAGTGATTACATATAGAGTGCATTAAAGGGCTCAGAAGAGCCAAATCTTACTGCATTTTTTTTTTTCTTTGAGATGGAAATAAAATCCCTTCACTAATTTATTTTGGTGTTTCATGCTTTTTTTGGTTTTTTTTTTTTTGGGGGGGGAAGGTTGAGGGTTACTTTTTTTTCATCCCTGTGGCAATAGGTAATAGATGAAAACCAGTACTGATTATTTTGTAATACAGAGCTCCTTCTCTGTCTTGCATGGGACTTAGTGCCCATTTAATTGTGTTTTATGCTGCTTGTGTGGGCTATGAATGTGAGGAAAGAAGATACAATATAAGATATGATTTGCATAAGAATTGTTCCTATTCTGCTAATTTTGTACGTTTGCACAGATAAAAAACTTTGCTCTTTGAGGACAAGTGCAAGGACTGGAATGTTGATTTTGTCAGAGTTAACTACTCTAGTTGAAGACAAATGTATTTGGTTTTTAGTAGATTCTACTACTGTGTATTTATTTTAGATTTATTTGACACATTAAAGAGCACCCATCCAGGATTGGAAATGCCTTTGACATTTATTGAAAATAGAGCCATACTCTAAGCAATTGTTTATTCTTTCTGTAATTGTACAGCCTAGGACTCAGCAAAGCCTGTATACAACCTTAAGTACACACTTAAATGTTCTGATGGATAAGACAGCTCGGCTACTATGTGGCAGTGAGGAAGAATGAAATGGAAAGGTCATGTTCTCTTCTCTGCTTGAGTCAATCTGCCAGGGCAAAAAAAAAAAAAAACGGAAATGAGGCACATTTTACTGTGTGGAGGTGGGGTGAACAGAGCCAGATTTTATTACATTCTCTCTCAGAACAACACCAGAGAAATGTGAAGAGGCACGTGACGGGAACTCATCAGCCTGCAACACATCCTATGGCTGTTATAGTATCTGGTGAAAATGAGATCAGAGATAGGAGATAAAAAGACCTAACATGGTCTACAAGAGCTTGGGAGCTGATCACAGTGAAGGAGTTGCAAAGACTGACCTTACCCTTGCCTCAAGCATAGCTCAAACAAATGCAGTGTTACACATTCATAATTAAGGGAATGTGGATCACTTAACTTTTTTTTTTTCTTTTCTGTTTGACTGATTAGGAAGAGACTGTGCACTCCAGTTAAATTGATGGGTTCATGAGACCACTTTTACTGTTTCAACAGCCTCTGTTCAAGTAGTCTTACTTAGATGAATGGCTTGTTTAAAAGAAAAAAAAATAAAAGGGCATGGGAGGAATTCCCGATATGATTCTCTGTAGATCTTGCATATTCTTAGTGACCTATATAATTTTCTCCATCACTTTATGCCTTTATTATATGCATAAACAGTAGGATTTAGGCCTCCCTCTGAAAAGAAAACACTGCAAACAGAAGAGTTGATACACTGCCTCTGTTACAAGTGTCTTGTTGCAGACAAGACTTTATCTGAGGGGATAAAGTGAACTATAGGGGCTCTGTACTTATTTTTAAGAAGAAAGTAGATAACACTATTTTAAGTCACAACTTAAAACAGTGACTCTGAAGTGCAGAAAACTAGCAACCCCATATGCACTTCATGCTTTTGATCATGAAAATCATATGCCTGAAGTATCAAGTATCCTAGTGATCACTAAATAAGAAATCTTCTTTAGTGGGCAGAGAAACTGAGTAGTGTTTATTAAACATTCTTTGGTTGAGAAAGTAACTGTCCTGCTGTTCATTGAAGACAAAAAGATTGGTGTCACCAGGACTACCTGTAGGGGATTGTAATCTGAAAAGTGAGGGATCCATAGGTGAATCTCACTCCTAAAACAATGGAGCCTTCTAGCATGGTCTGTCCACGTGGGTGTTGGAACAAGGCTCTGACCACTTTTTGTCTAGAACAGGTCAAGGCTGGAGTAGATGGGTCTGCTGAATAACTGAGATAAGCACATGATTTGTCTTTGTGGCCCCAAGAGTACAGATAAAGATGCATCCATGGGGGAGGCTGACATCTGGTTCTGTGGCTCTAACCAGTCAGTGTAGAAAAATAGCCTTACAATGAAAGAAGGAAAAAGAAAAACAGACTCTAGGATTATGCTCTCTATTGAGAAATTTTCAGGTCACAGGATCCTACAGCACAGCCATAGTCCTTGACAGAAAGGAACCACTTTCATTTAGGTACCATTTTTGAAAGTGTATCTTTAATACAAAGTTGTACAGGCTTTCAAGAGTATATTCAGTTTTCACTGTTTGAAAGAGAAGGAAGTATTGTAGACTATCCTCAGTATATAACCTCTTGCAAGTAAGCTCTGACCAAAAGAAAGAAATGTCTATCAGAGACCCAAATATTAATTTTCTTTTTTCCTGTGGGGATTTCATGACTTCAGGCTGCATTACAGTTGATCGGTTCTTGTTGTATAATTCTACCTCCCCTACATGTATCCAGAAACACAAAATGGTACTGAAATTCCACAATGATATCTAGAAGTTCATTGAACTGAAAGTAACCAGTACCTCTAAAATGATAGTGCCAGTAGTTCATGTTGGACTGTCAAGTTGCTAGGAGTGTTTTCATGTGAATGAAAAAAGAGACAAGAACTCAAACAATATATAACTTGTCCAGTACTACTCTATTGCATTCATACTTCAGCCTGTGCTGGTACATGTACATACTACCTTGCTCTTTAACCACATTCAAGCCACTTATAATAAGCCCACTTTCTTTCTAGGATTATTCTGAGAATTTTTCGTAAACCTCCTTGAGGTTGATGTTCGTATGGATTTTTTTTTCTTCTTTATTCTGTTGTGGTTTTGTTTGTTTGTTAGACACTAAGGATATGTAGTCATGATGGGAGAGAATGATATATTGCTAAATGCGGGAAACAATAAAACATGAAACTAAAGGGAACTATCTTGCCTTTATTGTCCTTTTAGAACAGAGGAGTTTGATAAGGAACAGCCGTGGATAATTTTGAAATTTGGTCATGATCTACTAAACTAAAAATATAATAGGCAAAAGGATTCAGAAAATGGGACTGTGCGCCCTGCAAGGATTCTATATTTACAGAAGGATGTGGGTGAAAAACAGTTTTTGGCTTTCTCAAGAGCAAAAGTACATTAAAAATAATATTGTCCCAAATCAGGATAAAAAGTAAAAATTTTTACTCTTTTTCGCAAACTTAAACTGTCCTTGGTTTGAAATAAAATTAAATAATTCTATAATATTTTTTCAGTTTGTGTACTTTTGCACTGACATAGCTAGATTAATTCCCCTATCCTCCCAAATGTTCTTTAAAACAAAAAGTTATTTTTTCAATCTAAGAAATTAGAAGCAGAAATCCAGCTTGTATTTTGGGATTTTGAATGTAAAAACCTGGCTTTAAAAAACTTGCTTTTTTTTTTTTTTTTTTTTTAAAAGAGAGTTTAATAAAGATACAGTGTAGCACCCTAGCTAGATTTGCAAACTTCAGTGTTCTGAAATGAAGCTTTCCTGCCTTCATCTTAAGTGACATGTTAGATTGACTTTATCAGAAAACTCTGCCTCAGGTATTGGTACAATACTTTCATTTGTCAGAAAGATTAGGGAACAGGTAACAACTCAAGCAGAGGATCTGAGATGCAGAGGAGTAAATACTGGATACCAAGAAACAAATCCTGAAAACAAATTAGGTAAGAATTCTTGTACTAGAAGTTTTCTGTCTCTGGGCTTTTTCAGTTTAATAAATATTGACAGATACAGCTTCAATAGTATTGATATTAATAAATGGAGACAATTGTATTCCAGTATGTCAAAAGCCTAAAGTCATTCCCCTCCCTGACCCAAATAAGATATTGACAAGCAAGGATTCAATAAAATGTGGTTTTTGAAATACCTTGAAATGTTTAGAAGACTCAAGTCACTGGATTTCCATTATTCATTTAATGAAATAAGCTGTTGCCTATACATCCATTAAAACACAAAATAGAAGTAGCAGCTTAATTGTTATGCAGGATAAGGACTAAATAGCATAGTAGCTGAAACAAAATGAGAGGTTGACATAGAAGTCTCAAGCTAGTATCAATGCTTATTGCCACGTGGTGTAGATTAACAGCAAACTACTTTTTACCAGTGTTACTGCATGCTTTATGTTACCGTTTTCCTTCATCAGTTTGTTTTTTTCTTCCAGTGGCATGAAGTACTCCTGTAATGGTACATCACCTTCCTCTTGACATTATCTGCTGTCACTGGAAGTCGTTATGAGCAGAAGGTATACATGTTTTCCTGGAGTCTCATTGTGTAGTGTATACATTTAGAAGATGCAGGCTGATCGCCCTCCTACAAACTTAGCTCTTTAGAGCCTTAAAATAGTCTGTGTAAAATAGGCAGATGCAAATACTCCAGACAAGTGCCTATGTGGGAAGAGGAGAGTAGAATTATGCCACCTCATTATATAATTTGACAGTGGCTACAGAGCTGCTACCAAATTTTCCAGAGCATGTTTGTGAAAGTTGCAAAGGGGGAAAGTAGCTGAGCTTAAGTAAAGAAAGAAGTTTAGAATGAACAGCATGAAAGTGATACTGACATGTCCTGTATTGTCTGACAACTTAAACTCATTTGATTCTGATATATGTACTGTGGGTGAGCAGAGATGGCCCGTTTTCATGGAGATCTGGCCACATCTGTTCCTTGAAATGAGCAACCCAAAAACTCTAAAAGTGAGTAACTCTTGAAACATACAAACCTCAAGATTAGCCAAGATAGCTTAAAATATAGGGTTTGACAGCATAACTCCCTTACTTCTCTCAGCCCATTGTGTTTGTTAAGTGGATCCTGTCCTGCTGTTATTACAGCAACTTTCATCAGCTTTCTGAGCTGAAATAAATTCTCTGTTGCCTCTTCTGAATCACTGTGAAAGTATCTTTTTTTGTCATCATCTCTGAGGTTTGGCTTTGAGCCTGTTCCCAGCTTGTCTTAGGAGTCCCTTAATCTGTGCTTTTGCTGGAAACTCGTAGCTTCCTGTGTTTTTCTATCATTTTGCTCCATGCTGCAGTCAAGCACATCCACTCTGAGACAAGCATCCACTCCCATTCAGGAGGCCCCACAACCATTCTCAGCAAAGCATATGTGGAATATGTGCTGTAACTGGTAAATGCATAAACTAGAATGAATGCCTTTCATCAGCCTCCCTTTGGCCACCTGAGCAATGGGTTAACATGGCAACATTGCAGGATGTGTAGCTGCTCTGTGAATTTGAGTCTGATGGTACCAGGAGCCAGAGAGATTATGAGGTTAAGAACTGTAAGTGGAGTTATAGCCTGTTGTGTCTAACAGAGGTGCAGAGCCAGAGATAATAATAAGAAATTAAGGAGACAGGTTTGAAGGTCTGTTTCCCCTCATAATATATGAATATAGTATCAAGTGTTTGTATTAAAGGGTTTTGGCTGTCATTCCCTGCAGATTTATTGAGTGTGGGAGGCTAGGCCTCCTGTTCCAAGTAATGGTAAATGATGAATGGTTGCTTCCAGGTAAATTCATCCTCCCTCGGATGACAACAGAAAGGACCAGAATGATGTGCAAAGTCTGTCATTTGATGGTATGATTTTATTAAATAAATAGTTCACCTGTCTTTTAAAATGTAGCATATAACAAAATAACTGAAAAGAATAAAAATAAATTGTTTCCCAGCTTGATTGCTGATTATCTAGCTCATTCGCATTGCTAAAAGCTTGGGAGGAAAAAAAAAGCCCACTGAAAAAGAGTAGAGCCAACTATCACAGAATAAAGTATAGCATGATGAAAAAAAAATTTTGACTGGACAAATTTACAATTGACCAAAGCATAGCTGCCATCTGTCCTTCAAATAAATGAGAATGCAGCTGCTCAATGATGTTACATTAGACTAATGTACCAAGGACTACAAGACTAAATGATGACATCTGAGTCATTTGGCATATATGAAACATACATTGAAATAAATCACTGTCCCAGAGCAAATACCTCTTGAAAACCAATGGTCCTGGCTCAGCATTTATTCTTGATCAGTTCCTTGTCCCAACCTCTGTTCTATGGCTGCAGTACCAGTTGTGCATCCACACACTATAAAAAGGCATGAGCATATATGCCTCACACAGGCTATGTACATTAGGCAGAGACACATGATTCACTAAGTGGCAAAGATACTTAGTGTCTTACTCTAAACCAGTATGAAAGCAAATGGGTCACTTTTAGCCATTTGACAATTCTGGCTTTGTAAGTAGGTCACAGCATTGGAATATTAACATATTACAGTGAACTTAATTACATGCAACAGCAAGATTGTAAGGAAAGGATTTTAACTGTAGCTTGTGGATCTGCATTGAATTTTATAAGCAGAGAAAAGCAGATGATTGATTTCCTTTCTGGTTTTCTTCTGTAAAGGAGCCAAAATCGTTTTATCCAAAGCCCTTTTTATTTGGTCACATAGACTGTGGATATCACTTTATAGTGCTTAGTCTTAATAGTTAAGTGGAGGATGTCTTGTTGAGTGTATGCATGTTTAGTTGGTTTTGCTGCTACATTGCTTTCTGAAAAGCAAATGGAAGTATTTGAGAGAAAGAAGATGTCACAAAGAGAACCTGAGCTGGTCTTCACTCAAAACCACAAACCTCGAGGAGAAGATAAAATCTGTGCTTTGAAAGATCATGCTTTAAACTGCAAAGCTTTCTCCCACATCCATGTCACCAATGAAGACCTTATTTCACAGAAGGTTCTGCTTTTAATTGTAGGGCACTACATCAAATTCCAGAAGATAAATGAACATGGAACAAATTTGTACGGGCTCTGTCAATAACTAATTTGACATTAACGTTTTAGTTCTTAGACAAAGGGAGCTTTGAGATCCAGAGACGATGACAAAATGGCTTTTGTTTTTGGTTCAAATGTTAAATTTCTATCAGCTTAAGCACTATGTTATTAATTAAAAAAAAAAAAAAAAAAAAAA
>NDXB01019847.1:18710-34620 GCA_002631895.1 Agapornis roseicollis | reverse complement strand
AAAAAAAAAAAAAAAAAAAAAAAAAGAAGAGAGAGAGAGAGAAAGGAGGAAGAAAAAAGAAAAGAAGCTAACATTCACTTCTTTTCCAGAGCATGCACACGTGTTACTGAGACCTTTACAAGCTGCTGTTGGCTAGCCATACACTCCTGAGGCTGTTTTATTATTGTTCACCCTTTCTGCAGGAAACAAAATACAGCAACTTATGCCATGACATTTTGTGACATTTCCAGATATGAACATCTGGGAAGTTTAGTGTGACAGTGACAGCAAAGCTGACAGTGATTTTCCAGTGCCACGTATAGCCTGGGCATCTGCAGTCATTGCCTTTTCATTTCATTTTCCTCTCCCCTTGCCCCCTCCTTTCCTCACTCCCTTCTCCCACCCAAATGCTTGATACAGCCCTTCTCTATTTTGGCCTTGATGATAGAATAATATCCACATTTATTTTAAAGCTTTGCGTAAAGCATTGTGCATCAAGTGCTTCACAAAGCGGTTCACAGCAAAAGGGAAGAGCATTCCAGCTTGCAAGAGCTGGAATGCAAAAGCTCGTGCACAGCTGCATGAGTTGGTGTAATTGCAGACATTGGGTGGATTTGATCATCAGATGTCTACTCTGCATAAAATGGAAGTTAAACAGCTAAACATTAATTACTTCCATTATTGCATTTATATGCTGAGATGAAAGGGGAAAAAACACCACAACCCACGCTTCTTGGGTGGTAAGCCAGAAGGAAAGAAGAGAAAAAAAGCCACCACCACCAAAACCAAAAAAAGCCAAATAGTTGCTGCATTTAGTATGTAAATGGTTTGTATGATGAAAGGTGGATGGAGGAAGGAAATGCTTTTAGAAATGACTCAAACTGCAACACTAATATGATTAGTTAATAAAATAATGTAACACAAATCAAAATACACTGAAGGATCATCTGGAATTATAATTATATTGATAAACATTGCTATGTGTGACTGTAGAGAGTTATGAATAGTGAGGGCCAGGGCTATGTTCCAGCCATGTACATTCATTTTTGGATTTAAGTACTGCATCTAACAACCTGTCTAAAGGAGGAATTTTTGATATTGTGAAATTATGATTTGCTGTGACCTAATGGTGTGAGGCACAAACAACAACAACATGTTGTTATGTCAACTTCATTTTCAACTTAATCTACTTAGTTGCCTTTCTAATGTTGGATATCTTTGCTGAGTGAAAGCAAAAATTGCATAACCTATATAGTGCTTTGTAGCATTTACAGCCACAAGATCGTGTGAAAGCCTCAAAAAAACTGTAGCAACAAGGCCTGAAAATTGCATAGTGTCTTTTAAAGATAATTTCAAAGACTAATGACTCACGTAAATACCTCCCTGTCCTGGGTTTAGCAGTAGCAGTCATTTTTTCTCGTTCTTAGTAGCTGACGCAGTTCTGTGTTTTGACTTTTGGCCTGGGAACGTATCTTAAAAAATATTCAAATGAAAAATTCAGTATCTGCCTTGAGTTTTATGCTGTGAGAATGTATATTTCAGTACAGAGTGAGATCAAAATAGCTTATGTGTAATTATTTTTGCTTGGATTTACTGCAGTCAAACGCTGTCGTGTGTTTGGCTGTGTTTAGGCATAACACTAGCCTTAAGTGCATTTTTCCTGCAATGAGCAGCCATGAAATATTCATCATGGTGCTTTTAAAAAAATACTAAGATGAAGAAAAAGGTAAGTTACAAGATGAAAGAAGTAATGCCTGATAGTTGAGCATTTTATTTATATCCTCTGGAAATTTATATCAGTTTTTTTGGAATTGCTTTGTTGGGAGAACAGAAAAAGATATATTGAGTGCAGTCCTTTTCTATCCCAGAATGGACAATATTCCTAGAAATGGTGTCAGCTTTCCTGGATGCAAAATTACCTTCCTAGTCTTTATTCTCAGAGATCGCTTGAAACATGAGATTTTTCTCTTCATTGAAAAATACTGCACTTCCCCTGCTCTTCTTGTGAAAAGCTCACTAATAAACTCATTTATTAGAATATACCCTGCAGGCAAATGCTAAAGGAGTGTGGTAGCAGAGTGCAAAGGCAATAACTTGCCAATTGAAAACAGAGAATTGGTAGATTGGGCCAATAGAGCAATTCCTTATGTTGCTTTCTGGTGAGTGTCTGCCTGGCCAAGAGGCAGCAATGACTTCTAATAACTAGATGATTTTCTACCTTCCCCTAGAAATACATATAATGAGTCAGAGAGAAAGTCTGAGGTTTTTGGACTGCCATTAGACAGTGGTTCTTTCAGCATGAGAGAATTCTGATTGAAATAACTAGTTTCCTTACCCAGCTGAATATATTAAAAAGAATGTTATTATAATCTTAACTGGAAAGTGGCCTGATGAATCAGATTCCATGAAAGATTTCTCTTTCGCCTATTCCATCTTTCTCTTCTCCTCCTTCTGCAGCGTTCTCCTCATTTGAAACTCTCACACATCTTCCTTTTACTTTTGAGGACCTTTGTCTTATTTTACTTTGTCCTTTTTTATCCTGCTGAAAACCTAAGCAAATTGATAGAGCAAAGCCTATATGCAGTGTCAGCGGCCTACAGAGATGTTTCCTTAGAAGACAGCAGGCAGCAGACTTGTATTTTCTGCTTCACAGTATGGGGATGCAGCAAATACAACCAGCTGTTCCATGGAGAGTTTTTGGCACAGTGAAAGCATTTTGTGCAATGATGCTCTGGCCTGGCCCCAAACTTCCTTTTTCCTAAACTCCCTTATGCAGCATACGGGAGAGCTCAGTGCCCCTCGTTCCTCAGCCCAGCCCCTATGCATCTTTGCAGTTTGAGCCACCTGTGCAAAGAAATATTTTCTTCAGCTATCTATTGCTTTTGGCCCTTCCATATCAGTGTCAACAGACAACAAGGTTCCTTGTGTCCTTTGCCTTGATGGCTGGTTCACAATATTGTGTCATCCAAAACATGTACTCTGTGTTTTTGGCTTGGCTAAGTAACCCTCCACTCACCCTGGCCTTTGCTTTGTTCTTGTGGCAAGAACAGCAAATTCAGTCCTTTTCACTGCAGCTCTTTTTCTTACATTCCTAGGCATTTCTCCTGAAATTTTCACCTTTGTGAACTGCCAACTACTTTACAAAGTATCTATAGAGATGTTACTGCTCTTACAGCATGTCTTTGATAATCTGTGCTCATTTTAAGTTAAACTCTGCATTAATTCTCAAATTGTTTCTCAAGTTTTTATGTAAATACACAAACTCAGCTGACTTCCATGTGGCTCCTGTGCTTCAAGTTTAATTGTGGACTAGTTTGTGCATGGACATTGGTGGACGTTTAAAAGTCTGAATAAATTATTCTTGCATCCGTTGCAGTCTCTGAATGCTATCGTAGCAATGTGTGGGTATTATGGGTACCATGGGTGACCAAGCTGTAATGGCATTTTCACAAGCATGGTTTGAAATCACTCTAGTTGCTATCCTGGGAAGTACCAGTGCTGACAATATACCAGAACTGAATCTGAAAGTAGGAAATTGAATGAAGTAGGAATTACCCAGCTAATCTATCTCAAATGGACCATGTAAATTTACAAAGTTAATGAAAATATAAAGTGATGTTAGAGGATATTTTGGCATCTGGTGAAGCCTGAAACTGAGAAGGTTCTCTTGGATTATTATCCTTTTGCTATGCCATCAGGATGCTGGGTATTTTACATGACTTCAACTCTTTAGTTAGCTTCTTGTGCCTCACTTGTAAGAGGGACTGCCATAGACATTTTGATTGAAGGTGGTTCTCTCCCTCCAGAAAATGGTAAAAGCCACACAGAACCATTCTAAAAGTAGGAATTGCATCCTGTTGCTTATAAAACTACATACACTGCAAAGTATATATTAAGCTAGTTTTGTTAAATAGCTTGAATGTTTTGAAAACAATTCAGCAGAATATATGATATGGAAGAACACAAGAATATTACAGAATTTAAGGAAAGTTAAAAATGTCAGCTTGTGGTTTTTCAGACTGTGGTACAAGTGACAAGTGTTTGTTTTGGTTTGTGTGCTTGTTCTGTCAATCCATCTATTTAGGGGTTTGAGCTGTCTTACTGAACCACTGCCTGGGACTACACATACAATGTTAACACTTTTTGATTTTCACCCTGAAGCTCAGTATTATTTTATGCCATGTGTTAATTTCTTGCATGAATGCCTTATTTACCTTCATTTAGAGTAAGGTGCAGGTGAAAACAGGACTGTACCTACTGGCAATATTTTTGGTGGCAAAAACACCTGAAGGACAGCTCAGGGTCTTTCTTACCTCCAGGGTATCACCACTGTGAAAGCAATTTGGAGGTGTGATTTGTCATTAAGGAGGACTGGTTTCTTAAATGCTGGTGCTTCATAGGGCTAACCAGGGGTGTGATGTTTTCCTGTCTCTTCAAAGCAAGCACATTTAACAATTTCTGGGCTCCATCCAAAAGCCACTCAACTCAATGGGAGTATCTCCTGGAATTTCAGCCAATATTTGATCAGGGTCTCAGAAACTTTTCTTTTTGTTTGAAAGTGTCTGGTAAGAACAGCTGAATTCTTGGTGCTCAGATTACAAATTTCTGCAATAATTGAGTACAGTTCTGATACTAAATTGTTGTTAGTTATCATTAGCTGTTATAACTACTTTTTTTTTCCCTGTAAGATAAAGCATTTACTAAACATTGATCTGTTTTATGAGCATTATAGAAGTTGTATTCATATGATTCATAATAGTTTTCCTCTAACTCAGGTTCACTGACTTTAGTAGTTATAGTGTGTATTCAACAAGGGTAGCCATGTACTCGTATACATTAAGACACTTAACCAGTGCAACAGTTTGTAGAAGATCTGTTTAGTACCGTACCATGTAGATGGATCATTCCTTGTTAGAGTTTCTAATTGTTTTCCTTTGTTATTTGGATAGGTTTTGATTTTCAAAGCAGTCTTTTAGGCACTTGCATATATGAATATCTATATTAATGATCTTCCAAACAATGGAGGTGGTATTTTCAAAGTAGTAGGGTTCACATTTCTTCACTTAGTTTTAATAGCTAAATATATGGTTAAATTCCCTAGGATTTTTATATTTTTCCTTTTTACTCCTTCATTGTTCTTTTCAAAGGCTAATAAAACTGCTTTCCAATATTCAGCAATAGAGAAATTTTAATGCTTTGTCTGTGTGTGGTTATGTGTGTGTGTGGTATTGGATGGTTATCAGAAATATATATTAACATATGTATTAATGCATGTATACATACGTATATATATATATGAAAGCTTAAAACATAATTGTGATAGAGTAGAAAAGGAGTATAGCTAGATATAAAGTGTTTGGGTTTAAGCTTCTGTATTACGAGCTTCTCTTTCTAGGATTCATAAAATCATAGAATCATAGAATAGTTAGGGTTGGAAAGGACCTTGAGGTCATATAGTTCCAACCCCCCTGCCATAAGCAGGGATGCCTCACACTAAACCATGCCACCCAAGGCTTCGTCTAACCTGGCTTTGAATACCACCAGGAATGGAACATTCACAACCTTCCTGGGCAACCCGTTCCATTGCCTCACCACCCTAACAGGAAAGAATTGCTTCCTTATATCCAATCTAAACCTCTCTTGTTTAAGTTTGAACCCGTTGCCCCTTGTCCTGTCACTACAGTCCCTAATGAAGAGTCCCTTCCCATCATCCCTATAGGCCCCCTTCAGATACTGGAGGGCTGCTATGAGGTCTCCATGCGGCTTTCTCTTCCCCAGGCTGAACAGCCCCAACTTTCCCAGCCTGTCTTCGTATGGGAGATAGTTTGTGTTTGCCTTGAGGATGAATTCGGGGGCTGCTAAAATCCAATCTACAAACCTTACTATCTTTGTATTTTAAAAGCAAAAGTCCAGCAAAAGTAAAGCCAGAAGGAAATACCTTTAGAATTAAGCTTATACCATAATAGTATGGTAGTACATTCGAGACATATAGAACTTGCTGGCGTAAGATACTGCATTAAAGGTTTAGCACAATTTCTATGAACACTCAAGCTTCAGATTATAAACTAACTCCTACATTCAGATTTAAGCGGCAACTTTACCTATTGAAAGGTTATTCCATAATTGCCAATTTCATGGTTTCTTGCCCTTTCCTCTGATTCTAGTCACTGTCAGAAAGAGGATATTGGACTAGATAAATTTGTCTGAATTGCTACGGCAATGGCTGTATTTGTTATTGTGAGGAAATGGTAATTTCTGATGGTATCCTACCAGTAAGAGCGCTTCTAACATGTAGGCACTAGACTGAGAAACAGTCTGCGATAAAACACACATTGTGATGATTTTAGAATGTGCAGCTTTAAAATGCAAAATTGCACATTGATCAGCCTGTTTCTATTGGAGAGAAATTAATGCCTTTAAAAAGAAACATGATCCAGTGTTCTGTGAAACTAATAAAAGTTCAGACAACAGGTGCAACACAGGGTGGGAAATGTATTTCAGATGAGCAGCTTATGACCTTTTCATAAAAACAAACCTGAATTTGCTCACAAATTTAAGATTTTTATCTCTGGTCTATTAAGGTTTTTATAGTTTGGTCTATAACTTGGGCTTCTAGATGATACATTAATACAAATAATAAACTGAAATATCAACATTGGTGAATACAACACGTTTACCTGTTGTTTACTCTTTGCCTAGTTTCATTAGTAGCAGCAAAATTAACAGTCCCTTTAAAGTAAATCAGAGAGAAGCAAATACGCTTCATGGGGAAGTTTTCAGTGCTAGGTTACACAGAGAGCTCGGCAAATTTTTTATTTTCTTCTTCTGTAAAGCATTTTGCGCTAGGTATCCCAAGTACAAGGGATGTAAGATTCATGTCTTCTAGTTTTAAACATTGACCTTTTTTCCCAAGTCAGGCATTCCTGTTAGGATAAATTCAGTGTTCCTTTTGCTTACAGTTGCATTTACTTTATTCCAACCTAAGTAGTTTTATAAAAAGGATATCAAAAGCTATAAAAGAGTCAGGATACTTTTAGAAATATTTTTCTTGATTTCTGTCTCATATCCATTTAAAATTGACCTGCAGGACATCACTGGGACTTCTATAAGAAGTTAGCTGCAGGACTTCATAGAGTGGAAGCAGATGGCTTTGAAGAATTTTATTAGGGCTGCCCTTAAGACTTAGGAAAAAGATTCAATCCTTGAGTTAGAGCTCAGGCTGGCCCTTCTGGTACCTTTGTATAAGATAATTCTTAAAGTTTCTAGGAATTTGCAAGAAAGAGAGCCAAATTGCTCCAAATTCTGCAAAAGAATATGCACAAAATTGCTCCAAATTCTGCATATAAGAATATGCACAAAACCTGTAGGTTGTTGGACATGATGCATGCGGATAAAAGTGCTTCCATTAATGAGGCCTCATTGGAACCTGCAAAAATATTTGGCAAGGACGTTGAATTGTTATTGCAGATTCAAAGACAGCAGCCAAAATATACATATACTATGTTCCATTTATGAGGACTGAATAGACTGATGCAGGCTCCTGCTGAGAGGGAGCCAAGATGATCAGATCTGCTTGATCATAAAAGTTATTCACCGGCAAGCTTGCAGTTTAGAATGTCAAATTATTAGGTCCTTCTGGCATGTTATGATTTTCTTAATTATAATAAGTTTGCAGATTTTGTTGATGAGGTCACCACAGGAGCATAGAAAAGAATTTAAATCCCTAATTACTGAGGGACAGTTAGCAGCAAGAGCACCTTCACAAACAACTCTGGTTGCTGCAGTTACCATGTTATAGTTGATGGTAATGAGCCGCTCTCTTCTTGGCTCTGGAATTCTGAGATCCCAGGAGTGGTGTAGTCATCAGAGGAGAGTCTTCTGTTTGGATGATGGGAATTAGTTGTGCATGAAAAGTGTGCCCTTCACGCTTTGCAGGATTCCTTTGCTTCATTTTTTATTTTCAATATATATGTGACTGCAAAAAAAGAAAACAGAATTTTCTGATAGCTGCTCCATGTACAGGGTAGGACAACATAGAAAGATTTCTTCATTGAGGTGGCAAAAGACCCTACTGTCTGTTCAAGGAGTTATTAAAGTTGTTGTTTCTCATTGTTGCTCATAATAAAGTACAATCCAACAAGACTGTTTTGAGTTTCCATTTTTTCTATGCTTACAGATTTTAGTCACTTTTTCCTTGCATTGTAAACTACCTTTTCTCATTCTTGGTACTAGGGTACTCAGCAACATGTACTGCAATGTCAGAGAACATTGTAGGTTGCCTGATACCTGTCCCAAGGTGTTTTATCTTCCCCTTAGAATCCACTTTTGCCAGAAGAATTGAATCTTCTCTGGTTTGCAATGGGGGAAGAAGTTCCTCATGAATGAGAAGGAAAAGTTTCTATTGATACTATTTTATGATTTTGCCCCACAAAGGATGGTGTGGGAGCCCTCCCTCCCTTCATTCCACTGCTGAAATTCAGAAAGACCTCCAACACTTTGTTTCATTCTCAGGTGAAAGTAAAAACTTGACAACACCAGTGGATCAACTTGCATGGTTTTTGTATAGCAGCCCTCCTAAATGTGTCTATGCTAGATGGCAGCATTATCTGAAAACATCATACAAGCACAATTTAGACATATTTCTAATAGTTCTCTCCTGGCAAAGTAAACAAAAAGAAGACATTTTTTTATTAAGACCACAATGACCTGTGTGGTTTAGGAGATATAAGCCCTCATGACATGTCCTATTTATATAGTTTATATAAGAATATAATAGCCATAAAAAGTCAGACCTGACTTCCAAGTAGCCTAGCATGCTGCTTCCAGCACCTTCCCAGCAGACATTTTAGGAATAATACTGTTACAGACCAACTGTGTAGTCATACGTCCTCAGAATGTTCTCAGCCTCAAGGAATATAGCAGTCAGATGCGGTGTGTTTATAGTTAATGTGCTTAAATGGATTTACTGAACTGTACAGGCTTTCCTGGAACTCCTGAAACTTTTGTCATACATCCTGGTTTTCTTGAATTTTTGCTAAAAATGTGTCTTTGTAGAGCTTATTTGTCTGCATAGTTTCACTAGTTATCGTCTGATTATGGAGACACTAATCTCAATGTTTAGGTGTTCTGGGGTTTTTATGAATTAAACCCTTCTAGAGTTTCCATCAGACTTCTTATTCATTCCTTATCAAAAGAAAGACTTGTTTTTGTCTAAAGATAAGCTAAAGGGTTTTCAGAGATTATAAAGCTATGTTATTAAGGTAACTTGACTAGAATCTCTGGGTGATACAGTTCCATCGAGCTAGATGTAGACAGTTTTTCCTTCCTCTTTGAGAAGCACTACACTCACTGGCGCATTTATTTAAGCTTGCATGGACTATTAATTAGAAAAGTTTTCCACAGTATGTACTCATCTGCTAAGATGCGTATTTTGCAGCCTGTGAACCCAAATCCTCACAGTGTTTAGATCAAGTCACTGCATTTAAGTCATTAAGTAAGCATTACAAACTCTGAATAAGAAAGACTACTTGCTGATGCAGAAATTCTTAGGCATTTGTTGTCCATAATTCTGTAATAGTGCATACTATGCTGCAGCTGGCTCTTCCTTCCCTATGTTACAAAACATGAAGAAGATACTGTTCTGCAATTAAGAAAGATTTGAATGTAACTTCACCTCTCCCTGCCACTGGGATCATACTGCAACCTCTGCTAGGTACTGCAGCATATTCCCTTACTGACACTTTGAAGCCTGAGAATACTGCATGGAGGTTTCGTCATCCTTAGGATGAAGAACAGACATTTCAAGAAGCTGTATTCAGCTTTTCAGTTAACCATTAAGGTCTGTTTTTCTCTCATCTCTTGCATCTGTGTGGTGCTTACCAGCTCAGTTACTTTTGTTATTCTTTTGAACGTGTTTACACTTTGCCTGACTTTGAGAAAAGTGTGATTGTTTTCTCAGCCCTGGGAATCATTTATAGTTTCACATAGAGAGGAGAAAGCATGACTGATGATATGTAAATTAACTGCTTGTTTTACCCCAAAGAAAACATCTTCAGATGAAATATAAGTCTAAGTATTCTAATTCTGCTTAGTGCTCTGTTACAGTAGTTGGGAGAGTTAAATAGTATAGTCTTCAGTGCTCATCAGAAGCTCTGGGCAAAGAATGAACATTTTATGGCTTATCAATCAGTGGCTGCCAAAGACCTTGCAAACAAAGTGTATTGATTGTTAATGTATGCATATCTGGAGAGTTCTAGCCCTCTGAACATAATACATTGTTCTGCCTGAACAGGTGAGCAAAATACTAGCTACCTCATTAAGAGGAATCCAAAACTGCACCACCTACAGTTTTTTAGAAAATCATTACAGCTTTTCTTTTTAAATAGGCTATATAGAACATCTGTATGAAGAATAGTTCTAAAATACCCCTGTGCACATATGTGGCTGCGTCTGGATAGATGCTGCTTTCAAAATGACTGTGGTATATAAGACTAGCTTTCTCATCATTAATAGCAAAGTTTAAATGTCTCCTTAAAGTCTGTTGATCTATGGAGCTAACTTGCCAAGCTATTTTCAGCAGCCAGTGCCACACTTGTCCAGATGGCAGGGCTTTGAGGCTGGCTTCACTGAGGCTGCCTTCAGCCTCTTAGCAAACCAGGATCTGTTTTTTTTGCAGTCAAACAGATCTGCTTTAATAGGTTTGCCATGATCATTTATAACAATGGAACTCTCAAAATGACAATGTGTGGACTGGACCAGCTGCACCAAGTGTCTGCACAGTGTGGCAGAGAAGGTACACTGCTTGTCCTTACAAGCACCAACATCAGTTGAGGTTAGAGCAGTATAACTGGGGGTATAGAGCAGTATAACATGCCTATAACTGGGGGTATTGTACTGTTAGTAAGAGGAGCTACTGGCTATTTCTACTCTTGATGGGTAATGCAAATTTCTACTCCTGATGGGTAATGTATGAAATAGCTTTCTGCTTGTGGTTCATTTAGATGAGAGATGCTCAACTGGTCAGATTTAGATAGTGTCCAGTATCTTTGCTCCATCAAAAGGACAAAAAAAAAAAAAAATAGCAAGGTTGCAAGAGACTCTTTGATTCTATAGATCGAATCCACTACATCCAATATGTGAACTTCTTAAAAATGTATTTTTAATAAAGCATCTTTCTAAGGAAATGACCATTTCAGGAGTATTCTTCAACACAAAATGTTTTAGAAGCTGAATCTGGTGATTATAGAAGCCATTGTTAGGGAGCTCTAACTTATGTGTCTATATGCTAGCCAGAATTTTTAAGAAATTAAACCATTGTATTAAATTTCAGCATAAAATGCCATGTAATAAACAGATTAAAAACTATTACTTATTTTCAACTGATAGGTGATTTACTCTATGCAAATTAAGTATTACAGTGGAAAAGCATTCAGACACTTAAAAAATAAAAGAATGGAAAGTTGTATCTCCATAAATCATCATGTTACTGGTTCATTTCATCATTTTCCTATCTGATTCTGATGCACTTCAGAGCTTATAGGCATATCAGGAGCAGTAAACCAGGTTCACTGGAGACTGAAAACTCTTTTAAGTTTGGACACATGTAATACGGAACTCCAGCCTCTGAGAACAGGATAGCTCATTCCAAGATGTTCTTAGGAGGGATGGATGGTATAGCTCGATATCACATTCAGCAGCTGTTATTCTGGAACTTAACATTCAAGACAAGTGTGATAAAATACTTTCTTCTACAGGGATGTAAAGACAAGATCATTTGGAACAATGTCAGGAATGTATCAGCTTTCAAGAGAGGTTCATATTTCAAAACTAAGGGGGAAAAAGAAGGCTGTAACCTTGTTGAAAAACTTTTTTTGAGCAATGCAGTTGTGTGAAAGGGACAGGTCTGGTGTCTTATGAAATGTAAAGCCAGGTGGATATGCATCTCCGCTTTCACAGTTCTGTTGACTTTGATTGCAGTTATCACTTTCAGCAATTGAAAATGCTTGTTGGCAATTGTAAATCCATACGTGACATTCTAGTAAGGGAAGACAAAGCTGTAAAAACATGGTGCCATAAATGCACTGACGTGCCTCCAGTGTCCTATTTTCAGCAATAAAAGGAAATAAGTCTTAAAACTGTATGTAAAGCTCTCCTGCCATATATTGCTATTATTCCTTATTCATTAAATACTTTCCTGCTATAATCAAACTTGTGGGAAAATGGCTGTAGAACAAATGTGGAAAAATAAAAACACAATTGCTTGTGCATTATTATTGCTATTAATCATCACTGTGGGACTTGTACGGTAGTATGATGTTTTCATAGGATATCTTACATATTGATAAGCAGTACTTCTATGCAAAGTATTAGAGACAGGATAGCAATGAGAGAAACCAGAAGAAAACAGTAATTGTATGTAGGCAAGTATTTCAGTTGGGCCTCAGTTTAGTGCAAAAGCACGTTCATTATTTGCTGCAACAAACCCCATGTTACGCAAACAAATGGCTAGACATGCATGAATGTTCACCCAGAAGATATCTCTACTGTAATGGGACAAAAGGTTAGAATTTTTGGTAGCTAAGCAGCAATACTATTCTTCACCAGAACCACCAGAGCATTTTTAGGACCCTGTGATACAAAGCTTAGGAGCCCCTAATCCAGTCTCCTAGCGTGGGAGCTGGCAGATCTCTCTGATCTTAACTCAAATTCTCATGAAAAACAGAGGGATGAAGTCAAATACTTTATGTACTTCTGTCCTACCTTGCACTTTGGAAATTGTAGTCTGTAAGTTTGCTAAAATTACAGCAACAACTCAGGTAAATGGCACTGTTGAGTAGACACCCATTCTGTGTGTGGTAGGGCTGTCCATACACTTCTGAAGGACATATGGCTGAATGACATTAATCCATTAAGCAGGAGTAGGAACCAGAACCGATGTGGGATTGGTCAGGAGTACAAATCCTTTCTTTTTTTTTTTCCCCCAGAAGGTATTTGTGCAGTGGTTGCTGTCCTATCAGGAGATTAAGGGTCCAAATAGAGATGGAATCGATGATCTTCCAACCCAAACAACTCTATGATTATTCTTTAAGTCCATAAATGGAAAATTATAAATCTTATGGCTCTTCACTTTGTATAGCATGGAAGGCATCTGATTACAACAGGTAAAGACAGTAAATGATTAAAAGCTTTTCTCCTGTGTAAGATTAATTTTCCTTGATTAGTTTTGGGGTGTCTTCACCCCTTATTAGCCTAAGTAGTTTGTAGTGGAGGGTGCAGGTGTTAATTGACCTTTGTTCAGTGCCAGCAGAGGCTGTAACAGAGTTACTGTGTTGCAGCTGTGTGGTAGGTGAATTGCTTGTGTGGAGGGCTCTTGCTTTGGGTATTTTGTACAGCTGTTAGTACAGTTGTTTTGAGTGTCTCCTGACAGATCACTAATGACAGCTAGTTTGTTCTCCTGATCTTGAAGAAAGTATTGTGGAGAGATATTCAAATGCTCTCATTTTTTTACTGATTGAGTTGCACCCTCACAGAAAGTAGACTGGTTCCCAATCTGAACAAAAACAGGAGCTGAAGGCTGTATCACACTTCCAGACAGACATGACAAAAAGCTGTAGCAATCTCAGGTTAGTGAGTTTTTTTGTGGGAATGAGAAGGGCAATATTCTGTGTATGTGTGAGGCTAGCTTTGAAATGGTGTTAATATCATGATATTATATAGGATGTCTCAGTAGCCAAAGGCTTAAAAAAGTTGCAGGTGTTTATTCGCTTCTGTTAAGGGTGAGTGGTTTGTATGGGTGGGTTGGATTAAATTAATTCCATTATGAGTTATTCTTCTATACCCCTTCTGCCACTTTCTTTTATCATCTCAGGTCTGTTACTCAGAGTGTGTGGGAAGATGGCTGCAGTAAGATTGCTTTTTTTATCTGGGTGTAGGAGGTTTACCACTGGATGTGGTTATTTTATGAGTCTTCTTTGTGGTAGAAGGATGATGCATGGGGACAAAGAGAAGCTTATTGAATTTTAAGGTAAATAGAGAATTAAGGATTTCAGTAGGTGTTATTTTCCGCTGCCATCTTCCCTATAATCTTGTAAGGCTGATTTGCAATAGGGAGATGCGTTAAGAAAAGTTGCTGTTGTGGGTTGAAAAACCCAGGATGCAAGTGAGGATCTTGAATAATAACTGCTACTGAGGTTTTGGCTTGTCATAAAAGTTGGTATTTTGTTTGTATTATTTCTTATTGATAAAGATTACAGTTGAACTAGTAATCTGATCTTGAGGCATGGAGACAGCAAAACATAGCCTCCCTTGTATTGGGAGATCCTGAAATAGATGTAATGGTTCTCAGAGTTTCAATTGCAAGAACTTTGATCCTCAATATAATGGTAGGAAACAGATGAATATGTAGCAAGACGTTAATGTAGTGTTATGTCCTGAAGTTCATTGCTAAATCTCTATCCATTAGACAACAAAAAAAATTACAAATTGTTTATGCAAATATCCAAGATTAAAGATCTGTTCCTCACAAAGCACAGCATTTATATGTCCCTATCCATGTGTGTATACATGATGCATAAGGGTGGCTTTTTTGCTTATGTAGGCTTGAAAAAACTGTCTCCCTGAAGCCAAGGAAAGAAGTTTCCTGGACTAATAGGATTAAAACTTTGTTGTGTTGCACAATCTGTGAATGTTCAAATACTTAAGCACTTTGACATGAAGGTTTTTGTGTGAGTTTAACATAGAGCTGATATCTTTTCAGGGAAAAGTTTCTTTTCAAATGATTTGTTGCATGTTTTTGCATATTTAAAATAATGCTGCATCAATGAATTAAGCAGCTGACTTGGTTTTGCAAGCAACTTGACTATTATGGTCAGATTTTATCTATTGTGAAAAGTCAGACTAAGCTTTGGATAAGCATAGACCCGATGTGTCTAGTGACCCAAACAATTTCTGCACATAGGAATACACATAATAGTTCAGTTGTTTTAACACTTGCTAGTTTGAGTGTGTTCTAACAATAAGGTATATTTTGTTGATGTTTCTACTATGAAACTTCTATTGTTTTCAGTGTGAATTTGTAAATATCCTTGTCATCATCTTTCTTGAAGTGAACTAAGGACACAAGCCCTTGTTCTAGGTTATTGGTTGTATCTTCAAGGCTGAGTGAATCATGGCTTAGGTTTAAGTGGCAGGGAAGAAGAAATATAGTTGGACCCAAGATTTCACATGGGAGCAAGAAGAGATCAATATGGAATTTCAACTAGGGAATTCTAGCCTGTGAAAAATGTGACCATGATGTTAGTTATTTGATGAAGGTGATAAGATTTTTCATTTTTAAGAAATTGCCCAAAGGCTATTGTAATAGAAGCTCTTCTTTTAATAAGGAATCACTGGAGAAAATTCCTTGGCCACTGTTCTGCACGAAGTAAGTCTAGTTAATCACACTTAAAGCCTGAAAAACCAAAGACATTCTGTCTTCCTTGGAATTAAGCTAGTAAAAATATTCTTGCTGAGGATTTAGCAGGTGAGCACTTGTGTACAGATTTATTGAAACTATGGTAGTTGTTACATTGACCAAAAAAATGGGAGTGCTTCACATGATTGAATTCTATTGACTTAATAGGAGCATTGCTGGTGGCCTAGAAGATGATCAGATGGAAAGCTAAATGGATTAAGTAAAAATTTCAAGCTTTATGACAAAACTAGAAATGTTAGGGAGGGAAAAGCAGCACTTCTGATAAGAGTTTTCAAAACAACGGAATTTATTTATTTTGCAACAGAAAAGATCAATAGAAAATCCTATATCTGTAGGCCCAGTGTTAATTCTTGCCATCAACAAAAGTGTTTATTTTTTTTATGTGTGTGTATGTGCCTTTTTTTTTGTTTGGGTTTTTTATGGTTGTTGTGGTTTTTTTTTGTGTGTGGGTTTTTTTTT
>NDXB01019847.1:0-16981 GCA_002631895.1 Agapornis roseicollis | reverse complement strand
TTTTTTTTTTTTTTTTTTTTTTTTTTTTTTTTTAATTACACATGCTTAAGCTCTCTGTAAAAATCTTAACTTTATGTTTTGAGACATGTTTTTCTCTTCTCACAAGCAGTGTGTGTGCGTGATGGAAGGGGATGATAACGCATCCTTGAGATGAATGGGGAATCAGCAAAATTGTAGTCTCTCTGATAATAACATGGTGAATTGGACAGTCCATTCTTCAGCAAATAATTGTAGCATTAGAGAGGTGGTAGCCAGCAGAAAAGATCTAGAAAGCAGAGTTGTGGGCTCTGATGCTTGATGTTTGACTCTTGAATTCTAGCATGGGCTAGAATTCTCTGCTTTGTCTTGCTTTAACTCCCTTTTCTAGTTAATTGCTGAGAGAGAGAAACCCAAAAGGAAATAAGCTCTTAGGACAAAAAATTTAGACCCATGTCGATTGTTTCATTCAAATCAGTGGAAGTGCAAAGCAAAACAGAAAACTCTGAAGCTTTCAGTGCTGCTGTATTTCCCAAAATTATCTTAAGCTCTCTTCTGTCTCTAGAGTTCTTACCTTACTTGCCTTTTCAGAGAGAAGAGCAGTCAATCAAGAAGATAAATGGGAACATCATTGTTTGTATGATTAAGGTTTTAGGGAACTAGAACATTTTTAGTGTTTACATTTGTTTGGACTGTTTCTGATTTACCAAACAATTAATTCTGTGCTCTTGCTATTTCTTCTTGGAGAGCTGCTTGCAGAATACCAAATCTGCTAAACCCTGACTGTCTAGTTAAAATGGAGATTGTCTGTTGGAGGAGCATAGATTAAGTGTTGAAAGATCCAGAGGTCTGACTCATCATGTTTTTAGGCTCAGATTAGTTGGTTACTGTGCCAATTTGCCTGGTGGTAGCCAAGAGGTTGACGGAGGTCTGAAGCGGCAAGGAAGAGTATGTAGAATAGTGACAGTGCATAAAACCTTGACACTGATTTGAGACATCTGGTCCCTAAAGTGTTTTTTGGTGAATGTGATTCAAAAGCTTTCAGCTTTTAGGAATGTGATCCTGGCCCTGAAACAACAAAATCTCATCCTGCATTTTGATACTAATTGCCAGATGGATGCTGGTAGTTAAATTGTTTACCAGATGTACAGGTTTTAGTAGATTATTTGAATAAAAGGCAGAATAACTGACTATTTACAAGTTCTGTCCAACCTTGACCTAGGTGGCAGTACTACCACTGAGACAAAAGGAAATTCAGTAGCAGGACAGTAACTGAGAAGCCAACAAAAAGGTTTATTGTGCTTTGTCTTGATCTAGCCGAGCTTATTCTATGACTTCTGGTCTATGAAGGTTGTCCTTGTAAGACATTGATCTCTTATGTATTTAAATGCTCTATAAGATCTTCAGAAATTTCTTGTCATGGCTCCTACTTGGTAGTTAAGAGCACAAAGCTCCTTTTGTGTCTTTTGCTGGTATTACACTTTAGTCAGCCTATTGCCTGGTTACACAGAAATTCTTTGTCACAATTTAGAGGAAGTTATTGCCAGTAGCGGGCACCGACCACAGCAGATGAAACAGTTTGAAATAACTGTGGAGAAACTTTGAAGTTTCCTCAACAGCCCTAATATCTGCCATAATTTTTCATATTTGCTTCCTGTAATCCTCTTGCTGGCTGAGAAAAAGAGGGTATTGTCTCTCATCAACAGCAGGACTGTTTGCTAGCCATTTGCCTCAACAGGAGAATTTTGAGCTTCTGCAAAATTTGCAGTTGAGCAGATGGACAGCATGCAGGAGGTCAAAATGGCACAAAGGGAGTCCTTTCTTTGTAAAGCACAGTTTGGATCTGTCTGTAGATTGTTACCTTTTGTTCTCTGCAAACAAGGTTGGTGCAGAGAAAAGAGTGCAGGACTGAGGCTGAAAGAAAACACTCTGTGATGAGAGCACAAAATGTAGGCCAAGACTTCTAAACTTTCTCCCTAGTTCTTCAAGCTGGATAGAGAATGTGAAAATTAGAAGACCGATTCACAAGAGGCTTTGCTGTCCTTTCTTACTCAGCACATGCCTTACAGTTAACAGACATGCAGAGTTCTTGAATTGTTTCCACCAGTAATGTTGAGGAACATTATTGTGATCTTGCAAGACAGGATTCATTTATGGTACAACTTCACTTACGATTTTCTGAGAAGACCTTAATGCACTAGCAGTGCAGAATCTGGCTCAGGCTTCACACGGTGACCCTGAAAAAGTGATTAATGCAGGAGGATAGCCTTTCTGCTCCGGAACTTGGAAAACAGCAACAACAAAAAACACCTGAAAAAGCCCACTAAGGCTTAAGAACTCATCTACTCTGCTCGGTCCTCAAAGACATCTTCCTTCTGTTGGAGGTTGAGGCACTGGCATTTGACCCACAGCACTTTAAAGAAGAAATTTGGGGCAGATTGTTCCCAAAGGATGTCTTTGATACTGTGGTCAAATAGTCATAAAAATCCCAGAATTGCAGCTGGCAAAGGGGGGGAGGGGTGGAACGATGATGACAAAGTAAGTTGAAAAAGCAGAAACAGTAAAAAGAGTCTGATTCTTTCCCCTTTGAATGAGACTTGTAGATATATTCAGAGGTGCTTGAAGGAAAACTCTGAAGTGTCAACAATGCAGTATTAAAAAACCGATACCCAACCGTCCACTTACTAAAGCATTGTTCTGCTGTAATGTATTAAAAAGTAAAGTTTTTAAAAAATGGGCTTGACAGTCTGCTAGGTCCCTCCCAAGCAGTGACTCCCCATTTGATATTCTTCTGGAAGCAAGACAACAGCAGCAGCCTTGGCAGTAGAATATTAACCCTGCAGCAGTGGCACAGTTCCTGTAGCTCTAGAAAGTTAAGATCTGTGGAAAATGTATCTGTCAAACAAAAAAAAAAATAAATAAAAAAAAAACCAAGGAAAAAACCCAAATAATCTAAACCATAGAATCGTAGAATAGTTAGGGTTGGAAAGGACCTTAAGATCATCTAGTTCCAACCCTCCTGCCATAAGCAGGGACACCTCACACTAAACCATGTCACCCAAGGCTTCATCCAACCTGGCCTTGAACACTGCCAGGGATGGAGCACTCACAGCCTCCCTGGGCAACCCGTTCCAGCATCTCACCACCCTAACAGGGAAGAATTTTTTCCTTATATCCAATCTAAACCTCTCCTGTTTAAGTTTGAACCCATTACCCCTTGTCTTATCACTGCAGTCCCTAATGAAGAGTCCCTCCGCAGCATCAGCCCAACCATGCAGTGAACAATTACTGATATACCAGGCAGATATTAACCTCAAGGGGACAGAGACTAGGAAGTTGTCATAATTTTTTTCCCTTTCTGTCTAATTGAGAGGCTCCCCAGGTGGAGAAACTGTCCTGCTTTAAGTCAACATTAGTGTCATTTGCAGGCAGCAAAAGGAAAGCAAGACCAAAGTGGGATTGGGTGGCCTATACAGGAATTAATGAGTTTTCTCATAACTTGGAAGACATGCGAAGCAGACTTCTATCAGTGAAATTACTGCCTTCAGTGGGATCAGTGTTCTACCTCGTATCTTTAGAAACCTTAGGGCCACTTGCGTATTTCTGGAAAATGTGATACCACGAATCATAGAGTGGTTTGGGTTGGATGGACTTCAAAGTTAATGTAGTTCCAACCCTTTGCCATGTCAGGGGTACCTTCCACTTAAACGAGTTTGCTCAAAGACCTGTCCAACCTGGCCTTGAACACTTCCAGAGCTGGGGCATCCACAACTTCTCTGGGCAACCTGTGCCAGTGCCTCGCCACCCTCATAGTAGTTCATAACGTCTGATCTAAATCTCTCCTGTGTCAGCTTAAAGACATTCCCCCTTGTCCTGTCACAATTGCTCTTTTGAAAATCTTTCTCCAGATTTTCTGTACGCCCTCTTTAGGTATTGGAAGGCTGCAGTGAGGTCTGCCCAGAGCCTTCTCTTCTCCTGGTTGAACAATCCCAGCTCTCTCAGGAAAGGTACTCCAGCCCTCTGATCATCTTCACGGCCTTCCTTTGAACTAACTCCAACAGGTCCATATCCTCCTTACATTGGGGATGCCAGAGTGGAACACAGTACTCCACGTGGTGTCTCACTAGAGTGGAGTGTGAGAGGGACAATCACCTGCCTTGACCTACTGGCTATGCTTCTTTTGATGCAGCCCAGCATATGGTTAGATTTCTGGGCTGCAAACACACACTGTGGGCTTAGGAAGTACAAGGTCCAGGGAAACACTGATAATTCTGTGGATACTTTCTGGGACTCAAATGCTATTCAAGTCTCAGTCCCAATATGGATCTTACTGCACTTTTGGCATCTTGAAACATTCAGGAGCTTATTTGAGACCCACACACTGGTGCAGGGAGGCCCGCTGTGGCCATCCATAATCAACTGGCTTGTTTTATGAATGTAACAGATAGGAAACAGTTCTGGCAAATGTTTCTGAAGTAAACACCATGTTCAATAGTGAAAGAAGGCTGGAAAATTAAATTCTTTAGGCCTTCAGCAGGGGTCAAATAAGAGATTAAAGATATGAGACAAAGAGTTAAGCTTGGCAAGGGCTTCTGAGAGCTAACAAGTGGCAGTGTTCTTGAGGTTGGTGAGAGTCTGGTGTGTATGCACATTGTTTGTATTCAGTCGGTACTTGTGCTAAGACAGATGCATGAGATCTATTCACTTCTCTCTCCATCTTCTGATCACTTTATCAGAGGTTTTTCAGGGACTGCAGTCATTCATTCATTTTCCCAGGAAATCTGTTCTTTCACTGTCAAATACTGATAGTATGCACTGTTGAGGACTTCAGTTCTGATATTTTCCCTACCGCCCAGATGGATGGTGGTGTGGTATTTACCAGCTAATGCAGGGTGGTATGCATTTTGCATTGGCAGTTCCTGGCAGGCGCCTGCAGCTCAGGGGAGGGCATTCTGTAAAACTAAGTTACATGGGGTACTAGTCTTGTCTGACAAGAAGTGCACACACATCACTGCACAGTGTTCTCCTGCTTGCCAGACTACTCAAGCAACTTTATAATTTGAAGATTTAGGGACAAAAGTGGCCTCCTTAGATGATTTTATTAAACAGATTTGTTAATAGAACAAAAGACTCTGGTTTGTTGGTTGGCTGGGTTTTTTTTGAGGAATGGAGGGGGATATACAGCATTGAGTTCAATGATAAAACCTTTGTTAGTGGCCCCAGTGTCATGAGTAGTTTAAGAAGCTGGGCTATTCACTGGTACAACTTTTTTTTTTTTCCAAAGCTGGTGTCCTTTGAAGACTCATGGCAACTGTATTTTTTTTTCTTTTCACACTGTTGTAAAGAAGTATTGGGACCAGCCAGGCTCATATTCCGAGTAGGAGTTCCTTACTCTAAGCTAGAATAACCTCCATTGTCTCCCTGTGTGTTTGCCTCTAGCTGTTTGTGGCTGAGTTGTGGTTATGCACTAAATTGTACAGTCCTGATGATGGCAAAGGGGGATTAAACTACTTCCTTCCTTAGCCTTTGTCAAGGCTAACACAGATACTTTAGTTAAGAAACTTGCATGCTTTAATAGCAAGCTGATGTAGATGCTCAAAAGTTTGGTTTGTGAGGTTTTAAATACTGAGACCTTCTGCCCACTCCTTTTTTTATTATTTATTTATTTTTTCTGTCAGCTGAGATTTTCATGCATGGAGTCATTTGCAACATCTGGATCCTTTTGAGCTGCACAGAATCCATTACAAATGCCAGGTGAAAATTCCTCACTGACTGGGGGGAACACCCAATATGTAATAGAGGATTTCTGCAAAGTTGTTTTTGTCGTATCATGAATGATATGAAAGCCTTTCAGACTGTGGGAGATCTTAGTTTATGTATATTTTGGGACCTGAACAATTGCTCAAGACAAGCTTTATTTGGAAAACAGTTGGGAAACAGATGTCAGTGTTTCTAAAGCTGGTCAGTAGGAATATTTACAGTAGTGTTTTAATTCAGGTGAACAGAGTGCTTTTTAAAATTAACTTTTTGATTATGTTCACTTGCATTCTTTGGTTAATATGGTGCAAACTAGTTTCTTCTTGGATGAAGCAGGCATAGGAGATGGGCACTGTCACAACAACTAGTGTACCACTGCTACTAATGGGTACCTAGTCCATGGACCATTGTGTAGTTACTTTGAATAAGAAATCCACGTAATGTCCTTTGTTTCACTGTATAAATCTGCAATTATTTGACTGCAGTATTTACTAACGTAGTTACAGTAAATGGTGCCAGTCCTGCCTGTGAAATAAAGGACTTCAGCCTTTGGAAAATCATAAATTGAGACAATTTACCTAACCCCCAAGGAGAATTTTACTACCACTTCCTCTTGTTACAGCATCAGTTGAATCAGGTCTGGCAGTGAAATTTCTAGATCACACATAGAGGCACCAATATTGGTGCCCAGAGAACTCAAAATGAGTTGATCTCAATTAGTTCTAGACATTGACAATGTGAATATTTTTCTGTGATGGCTTGTTTATTGGGAGTTTGAACAGTGAAAATAAATAAATTGATTGAGATGAATTTGATCTATTTTAGATACCTACTCTAGGATGAAATGAATTGTTTCCAGGTAGTACCTGTGCTTCTGTACCTGACTTCGAAAAAAAACCCGAAATACCTCACAACCAAACAAAACTAAAATCTAGGGTGAGCAGCTTGGATATAGCCAGTGACAGTTATTTACAAAGTAGGTTTCTTAAATTGATGTGTTTCTAAGATTGAAGTTGGTATTTCAGAGGTCCATCAGTTATGTTCCTTACTGATGCAGAATGAAAGGTAGCTGCTCCAAAGTTTGGTTTGGGGATATAAGCTTTCAAGTCGTGCACTAGAAGGACAGGCATTCAAGGAATACCTTGGATAGAATTCAAAAATCTGTGCCTTGAAGTACTTGCATTTTAAGAAAGCAGTCCTAGAAATTCATGCCCAGCTTTGTATTTTATGTTGTTTAGTTTAAATAGATGTTTTACTTTAGTCAGTAAGTCACCTTTTCAGAGTTCAATTTCGCAATTTATTTGAGCTGAATCTCTATAAATGTTATAATTCTATTTGTAGAATGCATTGTTGCCTTTTCTAAACCTGTTTTATTCTGAGAAATGTGTGGTAACACATTGCTTTTTCTGTCCTCTCGGTATCATGGCCACATGTTTCTCAAGCAGGTGTTTCTGTGCTGGAAATACTCATATGATTTATCAAATCACTTTCCTATTACAGAATATTGGGTACAAGTATGTTACTGTAGCAGGAAATGAGTCGACACTTATGAAGATAGTGAAATACTGTTTCAACATACTGTATTAAATCCTCAGCAACAATAATACTGTGTTACTTGGCACTTAGAGTCTTTGGGTCAGGGCCAATAACTGATGTTCTATGTCCTAAACGTCATAGGAAACAAACTGATTGCATAGTTTATAATTTTTCCTATAAGTATTTGTGAAAGCTTAGTAAAGTGCTGTGACAATTAAAATAGGCTTTCGGTTTAATAGATGTAATTAAGGTTCTGTGAACTACGTTTCATTCCAAACTTCTGGTTGGTTGCTCGTAAACTTCTGTGACATTTTCCTCTTCATTCTGGCTTTTTTCCAGTAATTTTTGCTACCTAAAAATGGTTCTGCTGGTGTTTTATTGTGGATTTTCAGCAACAATAACAGCTCTTCAATTTTTAAATGTATAAAAGGCAGGGAAAAAGCCTTTCCCTGTTAGTGACTCTTTGGATCCACACTTAAAGTGCTCCACTAGCCAACGAGGTGGGAGACATAAAGCTGAAATGGCCCCTACTGTGGAGAAGCAGATTTCAGTGTTCTGTGAAAACTAGGTTTAGTTTGAGCAAATGAAGAGGAAACTACAAAAACACACACATGCAGTTCTTTGTGTGTTTTAAATAACCATTTTAATGTGATTTTTTTTTATTACAAAATGTGTTCAAATAACTGTGGATACCATCCAAGGACTCTGCAGTGGAAAAGCTGTCAGTTTTATATCCCAGACAGCACACCTAAATACTGAGCAATAGCTGTTTGCTTGTAGCATTTCCATAGTTCTTATTTTACCACTGTCAAATAGATCACGAAGTTTTGAATATGTAGTTGTTCCACATTAGTTGCCTGTTTACATTCAAGTTAAAACTTTGTACAAGAGGGAAAACTAATACGCATCACGCCATATCTAATTTTTATGTGAGTTTGCACATACGTAGCTCTTTCTGAGCTAGGGATGAAAAAAAAAAAAATCTTTAACTTTTGTAAGCTTCAAATGTGACTTTTTTGTTAGAATTTTCACTGAAAAAAATATTGCAGCTTTCTGTTGGTTGTTCCGTATCTCTAAATTTTCCTGAGTAGTATCCAAAGTTAATGGCAACATGGTTGTAGAAATATACTTCATGTCACTAATGTGAATTCAGTCCCTGTGGTAATGATCTTAAACTTTCAGCTTTTTGGTATCAAGGGAATTGTAATGGAATTGTTAGTCAATTGTTGGAACAAATACAGTGATACACGCCAATGTTCTGATATCAGGTTTGGGTGTTCTTTTTCTTTTCTTTCCTTTTCCTTTTCCTTTTTCTTTTCCTTTTCTTTTTCCCTTTCCCCTTCCCCTTCCCTTTCCTTTTCCTTTTCCTTTTCCCTTTCCTTTCCTTGTGTGAGCATTGGTAAAAGATGTATTATTTATTTACTCAAAAATCCCATGTTATGAAAAAATAGATACTCAAAATCAGTCTTGTACAGGCACGGTTAATGTACTGTGTCTGGGATTCCTGGTCTGTGATCAATGGTCTGCTTTGGAATTTCTGAAATGGAGATGTGAGAACTGGATTAGTGGAAGAAGCACTGTTAATCAGCTCTGTCCTGGGCTTGCTGTGACTGTAACATGATTATTTCTTTTTAAAATGCGGTATCTTCTTTCTATGTATCACATTAATGTGTTCAAGCTGAAAACAAACAAGCAAGCAAAAATAATACCCCAAACAATAAAATGGTGTAATACCTTTCTATATATTACCAGATCTTTCGATAAGAAGCTTTTTTTGTTTGTTTGGGTTTGTGTTTTCTTTTCCTCCAAGGGTGGAAGGAGGCAGGGGAAATGGGAGTGTAGAAAGAGATGGGTGTGTTACTTATAAGGCAACATCCATCACTGCTGACCTACAATCGAATAGCCATTGTTTCTCATTAACTTCAAGAGGAAATTGAGACATTTCCAAATGCCACCAGAAATAAAGAATATGAATTGGTTGACACAGTATTTTGAAGAATAGAGTGCAAGGCTGTTAATGAGGTGTAGTGGCTGCCTTGTCTTTAAGAAAGACAAGTTGTTTTAATCAGAAAGGTCATGCATGTCAGATAGCATTATTGTTTCCTGTGTTAGCTTGACTCTACCTCAGTCTGGGGGAATTAAGATTTCAGTGAACATTACTAATAGTTAAGACACATGTCTAGGGATGTGGATGCTTCTGTATTTGGCTCTGCTGAAATTTCACTTTTGATTTATTTGCATTGCTGTTAAATACAGCTCAAATACAACCAGCTTATATGTGTCACTGAAGCCCCTAAAGTCATGTAAGTGTTAAATTTATAACACAGATTAGCTCAGGGACCTGTGAAATGCAGTTAATTTCAGTTTGGGTTTGAATGCTAAGAGCACCTACATAATGGGCAAGGTAAAAGTGATGGAGTCATATTTCTTAGATATTCTGGAAAGAAAATGGAAGAGTTGTGGTTCAGTTAGGCTGGGACTCAATTTATTCAGGAATTACCTGCAGATAACAATTTTCTGCATGTGGTCAGGCCCTCCTAGAGGTTTTCTATTTATTCAGTGATTCAAGGGGTTAGAGAGCAACCTGTTGGACCTCTTTGGAGGGAGTATCCCTAAGACAGTATAAATACTTTCCCCCCTCCTGTTACAGTCCTCATTTTTGTGGATGTGTAAGGTGTATTATGGCTAGCAACTGTTAGTTACTGCATTAGAAAAGGGGTAAATATGGGAAAATACCTTCAGGTCTGTACTTGGTATAAACTGACAGTTTCTCCAAATGCATTAAGCTGCTTTTTGTAGTATACAGTCCAACCCTCCATCAAACAAGTTTATGGTTTTCAGTGGACTGCTGATTGAGTGCTTATTGATCATGTTTTCCTTCTCAGAAAAAAAAAGACAAATTCCATCCTCCTGGGTGTCAGCAAATGGTTCAAATTTGCTACTTGTTTAGATATCTGGTCAGTCTGATTCTTGTCACTGAAGTCGTGTCTTAAGATTGAATTCCCCTGATTTGGGTGGTCATTGTTCAATCTGTGATTTCTTAGGGAACATGAAAGGCTTTTCTGGAACAGGAGACTCTAAGTTTCTCTTGGACCTGATATTTATAACTATCACATTTTTGACTCTGAAGATCCTGACCAACGACAATATTGCTGAAACTAGTGTTAAGTTATTTTTGTTCTGTATGAGTGACTGTGAGACACTAGTTCTATCAAGGAAATGGTAATACTAATCATAGTAATAATAATAATAATAATAATCGAAATAGTATTTCATAATAGGGTCTGCCAAATAACAGAAAGCTGCATGTGCAGGATTATCAAAGATAATCTTGATTTTTCAGTCATATTTGGAGTTTTCTATGATCATTGTTTTGTAGTATATGTGTATGCAAAAAAGATAATATATTCATGTATTAGGAACAGACAAACAGGTTTTCTCTCCAAACCCATAAATGGACAAGAAGTTGGGGAAATATATCTTGATTTGTGTCTCACCAGTGTTGGCCAGACTGCCTTCTACAAACTCCTTTAGATAGAGCAGCAAGGCATCTGTGAAGTTCCACAGCAATCCCTGTCCTAGCAGAAAGGTAGTCTTCCTGTCTCAGTGCTGTTGACCTGCAGTGATGCTGGACTGTGTAGGAAGTCCTTTATTGCTGCCTAAGTGGAAAGGAAGGGTAGTTGTCTTGTGTCTATCTATGTACAGATCACTTGGAAGAAGAAAAACGAACAGAAGAATGAAGTGAAATATATCTAGCTCATTGTTACTACTGTAAGCCCTTACTGGTCTGAGGTCAAGATTCTGCTCTTTGGCTACAGGCAAAGCTGAATAAAGGGCAACATAAGAAATGATTGCTTTCAGAAATTGCGTGGCAAATTTGCCATGTTGGTTCTTATTGTCTAGCAAAAGTTGTTCTTTTTATACATAGGTTGGTGATATTTTCTGCACTCTGATTCACTTGAGTGAAAATTGGAGACTTCCTTTGATTTTTTTTTTATTTTTTTAATTTTTATTTAATCTACCTAAGCCTTTTTTTTTTTTCAGGTGCAGTAAGAGTTGGGTATTTTTAACACAACTCTTGAAGAGTATAAAACCCAGTTTGATGGTACAGGAATTTAGAGGAATGGCACTTCCTGCCATAGCTCTGCCTGTGCAAAAACTATGGAGGATAGAGCAGTGCTCATCAAAGTAAGTGTGGGCTGGTTAGGAGTATAGTATCTTTTTAAGCACAAGGTCCTGACCTGGGTTGGAGCAACCCCAAGCATAAATACATGTTGGGTGGAGGCTGGGTTGAGAGCAGCTCTGAAGAGGGTGACTTGGAGTGTTGGTTGATGAGATGACCCAGCATTGTGGACTGCAGCCTAGAAATCCAACCATGTGCTGGGCTGCATCAAAAGGAGCATGGGCAGCAGGTTGAGTGAGGTGATTCTCCCCTCTGCTCTGCTTGCATGAGACCCCACCTGCAGTCCTGCATTTGGCTCTGGGGCCCCCAACACAAGAGGGATGTGAAGCCTCTCAAGCAAGTCCGGAGGAGGGCCATGAAAGATGATCAGAGGTCTGGAGCACCTCTCCTATGAAGACAGGCTGAGATAATTGGGTTTGTTCAGACTGGAAAAGAGAAGGCTCTGGGGACACCTTATTACAGCCTTCCAGTACCTAAAGATGGCCTACAAGAAATCCGGAGAGGGACTTTTTATAACAGCAGTAGTGACAGCACAAGGGGGACTGTCTTTAAGCTGTCAGAAGGGACATTTAGATTAGCTGTTAGGGAAAAATTCTTTTCTGAGGGTAGTGAGGCACTGGCACAAGTTTCCTGAAGAAGTTGCGGATGCCTCATCCCTGGAGGTGTTCAAGGCCAGTTTGGATGGGACTTTGAGCAACCTGGACTAGTGGAAGGTGTCCCTACCTGCCTGTGGCATGGGCACTGGATCTAGATGAAGGTCCCTTCCAACTTTACCCATTCTATGTTTCTATGATCTTTGCCTTCAAGATCTATGATAAAATCCAGGAAGGCCGGTATACTTCTGATGTGATCTGTGTCTTCCAACCTCATTTAAAGATATTCTCAAATATGTTTGGATATACAGCCAAGATGATTCTTCTCAGTTTTAAAACTCTTACCTGTGCGGTTTGCAGCTCTAATGGAAATTTATATTCTCTATACAAACTATTTTTCATCTCTTTTCATCTTCTGAAACAAAGATGGGGAAGTACCTGTGCAGCTGCTAATTACAGAGTGATTAAAATAGTCTTCTCAATAAAAAAGGAAGCTCAGTGCTACTTTTTAAAGCCAAAACAGATGAAGAAGCTGAAAAAACTTGGAGTTAGAGGCCAACTGCAAACAGCAGCAGGAACAAAGTAAGTGGGGCCAGCATAAATTTTTATAACTGTATCAAAGATCCAAAAAAAAAATATTTCTTTTTGGGTAGCTAAGAGGTCCCATCTTTGAATGTCCTACTGTCTCAGCACAAGGGAGGCTATAGGATATGCCGAGTTTGATTACATTGAAATGCCAACAGTGTTTTAACATCTGTCATATCATTCTTGTTTGTAATGTGATGGAGCTCTTCACCAAAAGAAAGCCAGGAAATGCTCATATTAACACTGTCCAAGTCTATCCCTCCCTAACTGATTTCAAGTTCTTAAGAAAAGAGTAAGAAAACCCATACTAGCAATCATGGTGATAGGTTAATTTTTGGAATGTGAACCTATAAATCACGCTTTGGCAGAGTGAATACTTGAAGTTTCTCTGCGTAAATTTTCTAGATAATGAAGAAAAAAGAAGAAATCACCCTTTGCCCTTTTCATTTTACTGTGCTCTATTTTATAAAGGCTTAGTGATTAAAGCAGGGCATGCTCTTTGGTAGCATTTCAGACTTAGTCTAAGTCTCACCTTTGCGAGGGAGGTACCAGAATACCACTGTTAAATTCCTGTAGCCTCATATTATGGCAGGACAGAGAGGAGCAAATGCAGTATTTTACAAGTTGCCTGAGAACATCCCTCAGGGCACCTGAGGTGCTATAAGTCATATGAGGCTTGTCCCAGAAATCAAAACCCTGAACCTAATACTTGGGCTAACACCCACTCAGTCCTGTACCTGTAACAGAAATGATGAGGAATGTGATTTATTTAAAATATAATTGCCCCCTCCTGTCCTCTGTCTCCAGTGCAGCTATTATCCATAATATATAGGTGATTATTCCAGGGCACTATGATAATTTTTTTCCAAAGCTCAAATAGTTACTTTTTTAGATTTCCTCTTATGTCTGTAATTGTCTACACTGTCTGGGTTGTACTTTATTACAGAAAAAATTAGTAATTATGATAATTTTGTAAGCAGAACCCTTACTAATCTATGTTCCCACTCAAGCAGTGTTGCAGTATGCTAAACTAGGTTTGAATCTCTCTTGTTACTCCTTCTGTTCCTCAAAAGTGTTCAGAGCAGCCTTGGTACAAATGTGGTACCAAGGTTGCTGCTGAAGACCCTGAGCATGGTAAGCTCTTAGTACTTAGCTTGCCCCCTAGTGGCATTTTAATGGCTGGGGATGCCCGTTGGGTGGGTTATGCTGCTGACATCCCTAATCACGGATATGTTTAGTCAATGAAAATGCAAACCCAAGTGGTTTTGTTAGTAGAATATCTTCATTCTACCTTGTGTTTGAAACTGGAGTCTGTAAAGTAAGGATGTAGTATAAATGTAAAGAGCTTCTATGGCATATAGTCTTCTATGTGCCAAAAAAAAGTGCTTGGGCTGTGAGTCGAAATGCTGTTCTGAATAAAACGACTTTGTTTTACAGGAATGTTCAACACATTAGAGGCTGAAAATTAGCATTGAAATGGATATGAACATTGTCTCATTCTTGTGTTGCTAGAAGACTTCTTTAATTTCATATAACTCACAGGGGTTTTTTTAACATTTTCACTTCAATGGTTTCTGTAGAATAATGTTAATTACAGTTCATTATCTGTTTAATTTAAAGACATAATGAAATGGTTATTTAGTTTAATCTCAGAAAATTCCCTTAGCTTAGTCACAAAAGAACTAAATATTTGTTGATTTGTCTTGACATAGGATCCCTTTTCTCTAAATTGTGCTTTGGTATGTTTGATAGCTAAAACTGTCTTCTGCCACCCACACTTAAAACTGTATGCAGTGAGATGGTTGCACCTTGTTTTCTAGAACAATGATCAAAATACCAATTCAGATTATGATCAAACAGCTTGAATATTTTTCATTGCTCTTATGCAGGAAAGTCAGCTGCAGAATAATGCCTTCCATTCATTGCTCTTTGGCACTAGGTACCTTTCGCCACTGCTGCATACTGTTAACTATTGTTGTCCTTTGATTACTTTTTTATGAGCTGAGATGTTCACTGTGCAAGTCTGAAGTCTTCTAAAAAAATAAAAGTTATAGATGTAGCAGACTTTTCTGAAAATCATCTGTATAGTTTGTCCTGCTTCCTTGTCTGACCAGCACAGATGGTGGTCTGTGCCTATGTAAGACATACTCTTAGGGACCTCTTCTCAAATAATTATTTCTCAAACAGTATGATCAGTTTGAAGGTGTGTTCAGCACATTGTCTCTCTGCAAGGTCTTAAACAATTAAGCATGTCATCAGACACTTGATATTTTTCAAACCATTCTTGGATTAAAAATTTAGTTTATGTTCTAATACAGTGACTCTAGACATTATAACAGACATGGCAGCATTTCCAGTCTTGAGCTTTTAAGTTGACAGAGTATCATTAAGAACATTTTCATTCATGTTGACACTTTAAAATGATCTACATTTACCAAGCATTAGCAAAAAGTACAAAGAATCAGATGCCTTTGTGCTATTTAATTACATACAGAACATCAAATCTGCAAAAACAGCCTTCAAACATTTGCATGCTAAAGTAAATTTATTAATTTAGCTTTATTAGAAGTTTGCTGAAACAAGACCCACATACCACATTCCGACATAGGCTTTCTTCTCTGCCTGCTGGAGCCATCTTGCTACAACAAGTAGTGGGCTGAGTTGCTGGTAAATTTGTGATTTATTATGACTTGGATGCTCCAATGATAGAAGAAAACCTAAATTACTAAGAACCTCAAAGCTGTACCAAGCTGGCTTGTGGCCACTTGTCTTGGATTCAGTTGTTATGTTTTAGAATGGCTGCTATGATTGTGCCTGTGTTCAAAATAATTTTCCGCTTTTGTAATCAGAACATGTATGTTATTAAAATGTTTAGACATCTTCAGGTGCTGATTTTGCCTCTAGCAGCTAGCACGCTCAAATGTGTGTGTGCATGCATGATTCAGGAGATGAGCTGCTTGGATCATCATTCCCAGTGTGCAGTTGGCATGCAGTCACCCTGTCCAGATAAGCCAGGACTTCATTAGGTAGGTTGTTTCATGCCAGTAGGCCTTGGTGTCCAGGAATGAATGCCATGCTGCATTTTCTGTATTAGTAAATATAGTATGTTTATATAAATGTAGATGTAGACAACAAGAATCTACTCATGTTTTCCAATATTAATTACTAAGTCATTATTTTGAGATTGGTAATGATGAAACAAACTTGGTGGTAGTGTAGGAATTCAAGGGGAAAAGTGCAGCTTATGTGTGTTTGATCTATGATTGTATGATTCTTCTTTCTGCATTGGAGATTGTCTTCTTTGCACTGCATTCCACTTTCCATTCCCTTTCCACTCTTCATTGGTATTTCTGTAATTTCTGAAGGCATATGTTTTCTTTGGGAAATAATGGGGGAAACATGGCAGAACAGAAATAACTCTTTAATAGCAATGTATTTTGATTTATGCCCTTGAAACGCAAGTCTTCATCAGTTCTGAAACATTGGTTTGGTAGGGACTAACTAGCTTCTAGGGATTCCTTTTAATACCTGAATAACAATGTATCCACTTTCTGAATCTGCTCAAAATTTTTTGACTATTTGTAACCAGGATGAGAAGTAACAGCAAACTATCTCAAGTTTAGCCATCAAAGGATTGTTTCACCTTTGCTGGTCACCAGCAACAGGCTACCTGACTCTCCTGAACCTTTTAAGTCTTCAGTCACTTGTCCGCTTCTTTGTTACCATGAGGCTATAAAGCAGTAGGTTCTAGATAACGTTTGATAGTGATGGGGATTTAATGCTTATCCTGTGCAATGCCTGAATTGTTCCTAGTAAATATACATGTAAAGAAGTGCTCAATACTCCTTTTTGTTCTTTGTTTTTGTCAAATCACCTCTCTTTCTGAATAGACAGTGATGTTTACCTGTGAGATCAAGTGTTGCCACAAACACAACTTCTCTTGTAATTTGGGAAGCTAAGATGAAAACTTAATGGATTTGCATTTTTAAGTATTGTTTTCCAAGACTGTTGTAAGCTTGACTCAAATAAAAATTCAGCTGCATGCTATACTGTTGGCTTAGACTTTGAAAGGAACAGAAAGATAAGTGCAGAAAAACGCTTTATGGTATTGAGTATCTTGAGGCTATTTTGCTTGAAAAATACAGTACTCCCATATGTCCCCATTTTTCAGATAGCTTGCCTTTTGTTGTATAAGGCATAATGCTGAATAAGACTTAATATTGAGAAGGGCAAAGAGATTGGTATATAGAAACTGAAGGTTGAACTAGAATGATTTATAGTGACTTTTACCACTTCTGTTATTAGCTGAGGAGTATGACAGTGGGTTTTGTTTGTTTTTTTTTTTTTTTTT
>NDXB01019846.1:23846-48448 GCA_002631895.1 Agapornis roseicollis | reverse complement strand
AAAATAATTCTTTCTGGTTGCCTGGGCTAAATTCGGAAAAAAAAAAAAAAAAAAAGCCTCAATTGTCAGTCAGTAATTTCCTCATGAAAAGCAGTGGTTTTTTTAAGGGAACAGTGACAATTTGCCTTGGACCAAATTAGTGAAGATGTAATCTGTCTTCACATTGAAGATGTCAAATCTGCATGCAAATAATTGTGGCATGAGAGCTGGTGGTGTCACACAGCTTTAATGATGGTTTGCAGTAAAAATACCAAGAGAACAAACACCTGCTCTGTAGCTTCTGTGGGTTGCCAGTGTATTATTATTGGCTCTGACCTTCTAATTGCCTCTTTATTTTCTGCTCCTGGCTGCATGGTGAGTAACATGAGTGCTCTTTCAACTCCTACATGTCCCCCACGCGCTCCCCCTTTCCTCCTTTCTCGGAAAATAAATAAACTACCAATTTAATGACTAACTAGCTTGTGCTCCCGGAAGAGTTTCCTGAGATTTTGTACCAGCGTTGAGCTTTGAGCATTTTTCAAACAGAAATCAATGCTTTTTTTCTCCTTCTCTTAACTTTCTGTGCATGCCACTGAGAAGCATTTTAGTTAGAGCACCATCTGCACGACACCACAGCCCACCCGTCCCTTTTGTGCTAGTAGTGGAGAAAACTGCTGCAGTGGCTGGTCAAATGCAGCTAAAGCAGCAAGCAGCTTGTAACAGAGGAGGAATTTCGAAGACACGGCTGCTGGGTCATGCGTGGTACTCGGGTGGTGTGGATGCTGCGGATGGGATGCAGGAGAGCTGCTGCACAGTGCTCCCAAGGGGCCAGGAACCGTGTCACCCCCTGCGGAAAGGCGCGGGATGAGCGCCTGGCATTGCAGGGAGCACTTTTCCAAAAATACCGTAATGTGTGCAACTGCTAAAGAGTGGCAGGGACGGGGAGCGGCAAGAGAGAGCCCAGGGGTGGCACCGGCCAGGTCCCCTCTGCAATGCTGGCCAACAGCCATGAGATGTCACTGCTGCCGCACACAGAAGCAGGTTCGAGCTAATTTGTCAGACACACGAGAAAGACTGAGCTCTGGTCACTTCGTGCCACGCTTTTTACCCCCAGACTGCCTTGCTTTAGCTCCGGCCCCTTCCCCGTCCCTCCCATTCAGCACCAGCAATATCACCGCTGCTCGAGTCTGGAGGCATCTCCCTTGTCAACACCTCAAGTCCTGTGGTGCAGGTCTGTGCAGCAACAGGCATCACTGGCAAAGTGAAGCCTTTTGGTTTGTGAAGAGATGTTTTTCAGCTCCTCGGTGTTCAAAATAAATGTAAACGCATGCTAGCAGGGAGAGGACTGACTTAGTTTTCTGGTAAGTTAAGTAGCTCTGCTTTCCTGCCGTATCCCATATGCTGCTCTGGATGAAAAGTTCCATCCCAAGTAACTCTGGGACAGATGTCCTACATTAGCATGTAGAAATTACTCTCTCATCAGACTTTCAAGACAATTGCATACTTTTCACCCTAGACAAGAGGGAAACTAAATGAGGTTTATCACTGCAGCAAATCCTTCAGAAGGCTGTCACTGTCTGCCATTAGGCAAGGATTGCAGAGATACAGATATCAGATTCAAGTCTAGGAAGCTGTCTTATTGAGGCATATAAATATGCCTTGTATTAACAGCTATTTATTAAGGGAGGTTATAAAATACACTTTCAAAGTTCAGCTGAGTGACCACCTTAGCCATTAACATCCTAGGAATACACTTAGATCAAAGTTTTATGACCTGTGTTTATTACAGCAGATAGCTCTACCTGAAAACGTCCACTCTTAAAATCTTATTACTGTCAAATTCCATATTTAGGCCAGTGATTTGACATTCTTGCATGAGCAAACATTGAAGCTTTTTGCCTTTTTAACCTCCTAATCCTGGTGCATAAATCATTTATAACCGATCCTATTCTATGTGTCTTTTTTTGTGTTACTGGATTCTTATCTTTCATTCCAGTCTAGGTTTCTGGTTTGATGTATTAAAAACTTCAGCTCAGCTTTTCTTACTTATTAAGCTAAAAAGAAGTAGGAGCTTATAGAGTGTTGAAAGAAGAGCACAATATATAAATCTTTTTTTAAAAAAAGTAAAATTAGGAAGTTTCAGTAAAAGGAAAGAATGCTGTTGTACAAAAAGAGAATTACTTCTAATTTTGAGCAAGTACATTTGCGTGCTTCTCTCTTAACCAGCATCATTAGATAGTGAGGTCAAGCCCTGCAACCCTAGTTCTGCTGGTGGGTCTCAGAAAACTAGCTTTAGGGACTGCTGCTAGAAGATCTCTCCCTGGAGACCTGCTGGACGGATAAGAGTATGGAACGATGTGGACATAAAATTCTCTTTTACTATTCCATGTTGCTTTCTTCTTTTGCACTTACATTACAGCTGGGTGAAAAAGTCATTTGAGAAGTCATAGCAGTCCATGGTGGTGAGGCATTGGAATAGATTGCCAAGAGAAGCTGTGACTGTCCCATTCCTGGCAGTGTTCAAGCCAGCTTGGACCAACCTGGGGGTTGGAGCAACCTGGTTTAGTGGAAGGTGTCCCTGCCCATGGAAGTGGGGTTGTAACCAAATGATCTTTAAGTTCCTTTCCAATCCAACCCATTCTATGAATCTATTGTATGAGTCTATGAATTGGAACCCTTTCCACCAGCAGAAAAGCAGCAAGAAATAAAAACAAAACCTGAGTATCCTTACAAGTATCAAAACCAGATAAGCCTGATTCGTGTATCAGAAGTTGTCTATATTAAGAGTTTTCTTATGACAAAGAAGGCCTGCTATCTGAAAGGTTCAAAATTGATGAGAAAGCTGAGGCAACCAGCTTGGTTATAGAGCATTTGTAGTTGGAAAGTCCTGGCTATACTCTCTATTATAGTACGACATGCTAACAGCTTACAAGATTAGCTTACAAAAGGCAGGTCTGATCATTCGCATGGGTGCATCCAAGATGCCTAAGGGATGGATGAGCCTGCAACAATAGCAGGATCACACTACAGATTAAAAATTCATCCATACAGAATTAGACACTTGAGCCACTGTTGGACATAGAAAGAGGGGCAGTTAGCAATACCTGGTTTTTGAACAAAGATGAAAGGTGTAGCATAGTGAGATTTTTACCAATATTTAAATGAAATTTACCTGTTTTAAAAAAACAAAATCTTGTTCATGGCTGAAATATACCTGCAGTTACATACATTAGAACATCAAGACATGAAGTAGTCTTCCACCCCTATCCAGGAAGGCTGTTATTTTTATATATGTATATTTATGTATGTTTTTTCATACACACAGACATATAGACATTCTCTCCCCACTTCCCTTTTATTCTCTAAGCCTTCTATGTGACTTCATGTGAGCATGTGCCATGCTCAACGACCCTGGCAGCAGATGGAAAGAGCAAGAGTGTGCAAACTCTCATTTCCTTTTCCATTTTGATGTATCAATCATGAACTAGACACAAACAGCAGTGAAGTAATACTCAGTATTAGTGACTTAGACTCAGACTTAACTACTGGTTTAGCTGAAAGTGATTTGTGTTCAGGCTAAAGGGAACAAGTGGGTAAAAATCTTTTTGTAGCAATAGCTGAAAACCCTTCCTGATGAGCCTGCTGGCATAGGGGGAGGAGACAGCAGCCAGCGGCCTCCGAGTGCGAGGAAGAAAATCACTGCAATGTGTTGCCACCGTGCTTGGACTGAAACACCCCATGCTGTCTCCTGTATTTTCCAGGATGGCTTGTAAGGAGCTCATGAAATCAATATGGCAAACCTTCACCTGAGCTTTTCAGGTTATCCCACTTCTGTTCTGATTTGGGATTCACCCAAATGAAAACCAAATCTGGGCCACAACCGGGCGAATTGAGTCTGGACAGTTTCAGACTGTCCTTTGCAAGGTTCTCTGTAAGAGCTACAGGGGATCGCACGTGTTCTGGAGTGTTGATTTCCAAGCTAGACATGACTTGAAACCCAACTGTGAGCTGGTCCAAAACCAGGGATTCTACCAGCTTTGGAGCATTTCAGACCCAGGGTGGTAAAACCTGACAGACCTCACCATCACTCAGTGTTATGCTGCTATAATCAATCCCTGGTTATTATTGCAGATGCCCTTTTTTCCCCCTCTTATTTATTTTTGTGCTAGTTTCCTGACCTGGAAACCTGACATTTCTGGTTCTCACTTATGCACATCTCAGCTCCCCTCCTTGAGTCCTGTTTAGGATCTGTACTGACAGCAAAATGGCACACAATAGAGTCTGCACCTACCCAGAGGAAATGCAAACAGCACAACCTTGTCAGGATGCTCAGCCTCAGTTATTCTTCCTTTACTATCTGAATTCATCTATTCCAGCACACATTTCAAGAGTTTGCTTTTCTACAACATTTTCAATATGGTACCCATCTCCACAACTGCTCTCTCAGTACAGCAAACTGAAAGATACACACACACATAATTTAGCATCCCTTAAAACAGACAGAATCCAGCATTAGTTTTCCCTTGCTTCTTGAAAGAAAAGGGCTAAAGATAGGAAGAACATACTCTACAAACTGACAAGCCTGCCTCTGTTTAGAGCACTGCAGAAACTGCCAGAGAACACTGGATTTGTGTGAAAATAATATTGACATACGGCTACCAAGGTCAGTCAGCATTGTGCACAGGGCTGGCAAGCCAAACTTACTTACATAAGTAATGGCCATCGGCAGTCAACTTTAAATTTGGCACCCACTTCTCCCCCCTGCCCTAATGTAAAAGGAAAAAAAACATATTAAACTTGTTCTGCCTTAAGCTGTTTTTCCTTACTTCTTCCATGTGAGCATCTCTTCCAGCTTGAGATGCTCACAACTACTGCAACAAGCATAAAATTCAGAGCCTCAGAGAGGGCAGGATGATTTTCTCCATTTCTTTACAGACAGCTGGGATTTTATCTCATTAATGGTATAGAGATGCCAATAGGAAAGGTCATGAAATAAGTTGGATATTCACGATCTAATCTTCCAGTTTCAACATGCATATGCATTTCCTGTGTTCATCTTATGCCAGAACCTGATATTTCATGTTCTTACCAACAGAGGCTGTTACCTATGGTGAATATCACCATAGGCTGAAATAGACTACTCCTATAACAGCATTACCTAGTCTAAGTACAAAGGCAAATATAGTAAGTACACCTACTACTTGCAAAAGAGCAGCACATGTGAGAGTTGCAGGCAGCCCTGCACCCTTGGGGCAACTGAGGAAGGGATGGATGCCCTGGGCTGGGCTTAAAAGGGGCTCCTATCCCACAGTTGTGTCTGTGCAGGCTCCAGCTGGGGCTGCTCAGGGCCATCAGGGCTTTGCGTCAACTGTTTCCAAATGACAAACTCCCTCTCCCTGGAGATGGCAAGTTGCAAATGAAACAGCAGAGATAGCGAGAAAATGGTTAACAGGAGCTTTAGCAGAAGAATAGAAGAATGTGGAAATAAGGCCCACCATTTCTTCCATTATCTGTGCGCTGTTCAGCCATGAATTGTCTGTAATAATTAGCATGAGAATATCTCCTTGATGACATTCATACTGCATAAAAGGGTCTGCACTTCCTCCATCAAAGTGCATATTTATGAACTGAATCTCGGAAAGACAGAGCCTTTGATAGTATTATTTTAATATTTTTGCATATGATTTAGAACTTTAAACTTCAAGAAGCCCTAATAATAAGAAAAGACTTTCAGATTTCTGATAGTCACCTCCATTTCTAGTAAACACAAACACATATATGGGAGTCATTGTTTAAATATGAAAGTGATAGACTCTACAAGAAAGAAAGACATGAATAAATTTACTTCTGATCTTTAATGATCCTGCAAATAGTGACTTGAAAAACCCAACCTTGAATGCTGAAGCTATTACATGGCATATGTTTTTCTCATTTCCCACTCATTCCTAACCCCAGTGACAGCCTATTCTGAGTCACACTGGAAAATCTCTACTTTCTGATGTATGTCCGTTTGTGTGCACAATTCTCCCCATTCATCATTCAATAAATCTTATTTTATATACCTGATTACTGTAATTCCTCATAAATTAAACCTGATCCATAACTAGATTTATCAAGGGCAGGATTACAGGACTTATCTCTGTCAAATGTAGCACTGTGAGGACATTTGATAGACATGCTGCCACTAGCCTGAGTAGCTTGAGTTTGGCGGTCTTAGATGTTGGGAATGGCAGCTCTTATGTGTAAAGCCTACCAGAGATTAGTCAACAGAGTCTGCCCAGAGCTGCTGGACTTCTACTTACTAAAGTCCTGATGTTATTTCTAGCCCTTTGTTTTAGCATCTATAGCAAGCAAGTATCAGAAAGTTTAAAGCCTTGCACTCTGAAAGGCAGATAATAGTTACTTTCTGAAGTGGTTATAGAGAGAATATTCCATTTGGTTACTCTAGGCAAAAATGTGCAAGCTTCTGCATTATCCCACACTTGGACAACTCAAAATGAAAGGGGATTAAGGGAGGTGACGGGCCACCAAGCCTGGTGCCATGTGATGTTTGGCTCATTTTCTCCCAAACCCAAGTCTTCCCCACCTTTTCTGCATTGCCCCTTAGAAACAATTCCATCTGTGGGTTGCATCTGCTCCTCCTTTGGACTGCAAAGCCCCAGTGCCACTAGTGGAGACATTAACCTGTCCATGATGGCTTTGGAGCTGCAGCAGCTCACTCTAGATCTGTAAATTACAACTTTAAAAAGTTTTGGTTTCTCACTGGGTTTTATAGGCTGCTAATGTAAATTTGGGGAAGTTGAGGAGAAAACAAAAGGAAATATTAGTGAGGTACGGTCTCTCTGGAAACAGAGAAGGAACTGTTAGAACTGTTAGAATTGCCTTATAAGCTTTCCACATCGAGTTACTTTATTTCAAAGTTGTCAGTATTAGGCAATTACAATTCCTGTAGCTAAAGCCTTCTTTTGTTAGAGAGCCAACAATTTTAACTTGCATAATTTCAACTTTTCTATTATTTAGATAAATCCGTTGACATTTGGCATGCATCTCTAAAGCTCCATTTTAAATATAACCTATATCTTCTATTATTTAACAATAAGTAATTTGTATTTAATTCATGAACGCAGATAGCAGTACATGTTATGCATCAAGAAAATAATGAGTTTCTTGTTCACAGGGGTAAGAATGATCTGCCTGGATATTGGCTAAATCTCTTTACTAAAGAAAATAACTAATATTTGCTAAACAAATAACTATTCAGGGCATCTCAAGTTTTCTGAAAACTGAATAGAATATTCCAATAAAAAAAAAAATCTCCTTCCACTTAAAAAAAAATCTGGAAGCATCGCAGCTTTTCCTGCCATGCATATTAACTGCCCAAAATAGTAATAATAGCAAGTTTTCCCTATCTTTCAGCTGTTGTTCACCTTATCACAGAATCATAGAATGGTTTGGGTTGGAAGGGTCCTGAAAGCTCATCCAGTTCCAAGCCCCTGCCACAGGCAAGGACACCTTCCACGAGACCAGGTTGCTCCAAGCCCTGTCCAACCTGGCCTTGAACACTGCCAGGGACAGGGCAACCATAGCTTCCTGTGCTATAGGAACAAAACTAGTATTAAAAAATACAGTATATTTATACTTATGCTTATAAAGAGAATATTATAGAGACCAGGTTCTTGTCCCAATAAAGTTACGAATATTTTGAGATCTTCAGTAGTAAAGAATGATTTATTTATAGAATCATAGGAGAGTTAGAGTTGGAAAGGACCTTAAGATCATCTAGTTCCAACACCCCTGCCATAAGCAGGGACACCTCACACTAAACCATGCCACCAAAGGCTCTGTCCAACCTGGCCTTGAACACCGCCAGGGATGGAGCACTCACAACCGGCTTGGGCAACCCGTTGCAGTGCCTCACCATCCTAACAGGAAAGAATTTCTTCCTTATATCCAATTTAAACCTCACCTGTTTAAGTTTGAACCCATTACCCCTTGTCCTGTCACTACAGTCCCAAATGAAGAGTCCCTCCCCAGCATCCCTACAGGTCCCCTTCAGATACTGGAAGGCTGCTATAAGGTCTCCATGCAGCCTTCTCTTCCCCAGGCTAAACAGCCCCAACTTAGTATCTTCTATAGCTGATAGAAGATTTGGCAAAAAACAATGTAGTCAACATCAACAGTTGTTCACAGCTATTCTAATCTTCTCCTGATAAAATGCACCATGAATATAAGCATGTCCCTGTTAACTAACAAGAGAAATAAATTTTATGAATTATATTTATGATGGGCATTATAAAATTTTGTGCAGAAACAAGCTTAGACCATAATATACTATTTTCATTTATCTACTTTGATGGCCATTGAGAGGATTAAAATATATAATGGAATTCCATCAGTATGCCACCTTTTTATCATGCAACTTTTATTTAGAAATAACTCTTAGAACATCTTTTTCACCATCATTGCTTGGTTGAAACCCCACAGGGGACAATGTAAATGAGCCTAGGTGCTCACTCTGCCCCCTGATCTCTGCATGAAGGAAGCCACAGACTCCCACTGTGGCCTGGACCCACAGCCTACCTAAATGTACCCACTACAGTGGTCTCAACCTGGCCCCCACCACAGCAGTGCTGCTTAGATCAGGCATTACTTGGAACAGTCTGAAAAAGCAGAAATCTAACACAACTCCACTTACTTTTTTTTCACTCTAAAACAAATATGATATGAATGGTTGAAACCAGTCAGAAAATGGAAAAGAGAAAGAAAATGTTGATCTGTACATCACAAACACCGGAAAAGGCTTGACCAGAAAACAACCACATAATTCAAAATATGCAGAAGTGGCTGGGTGTTTTCAGAAAATGTTAATTCATCACCACCAAGAAATCCTTGTGGGACCACACACATCAATTTTGCAGGATGGTTTTTCTTGGATCTGAGACAAAATTTCTGATCAGAAAAAAAGAGAGGATAATTGGTGACTCAGATGTTTGCAAAGCACATGGGAATCCTCCCCACTCTATTTAAGTCACCATTTTGCTTCTAAAAGGAAACTTAAATGTGAATCTCCCAGGTGAACGTTTTAGCTATTGTCTAATCTGAGATGGGTGAGATTTCACAAAAGAGCTTCACAGGATTTTAATTCCATTCTGACTTTGTGCAGGACATCTTTTGAATGCCTGATATAGCTGCAGGGACATGGGCCCCTGCTCCAGCCCACTCTTCTCTTTGCCCCTCTTTCCTCTGCAAAGCAAACAAGAATCAAGATCTAGCCTATCGTCTCATGTTTATCATCTTATCAAAATGAAAATTCATCCATGTGAAAGGAGGAAAATAAATCCTATTACTGTTAGAATTGATTTAGAAATCACAGTTGTTTTACTCATCATTCTTATTCATAATTCAGCTATAAAAGATGAAGGGGAATATGCCCTACTTTTCCCTTTGTGATTTGACAGCACTTATGTTGAACAGCTTTGCCATGAAAAGTAGCGGTTGCTCAGTTTCCCCTGCTATGTTTTTGGGCCTTCCATGACACAAAAGGAAAGAATAAAATCTGGGAAAAGGAGAGGGAACCACAAACAAAGCATTTCAGGCAATTACAGCCTTCAGACTGACTTGTGCTAGCCCTTTCCTCACTGTTTGCCTGCAAACTGATCAGTTGACAGTGTCTTTTTCAACTAAAAGGAGATGTTTGCTCTTATTAATGACTGGAGGACAAATCTAACCACTAATGGCTGTGATTAATAGCCCGAAGTCTGCAATCTCCACAGAGCAGGAGCATTCAGAACATGTCAAAAGAAGAAAATGTGAGTTAGAGCTGTGAAGCCAGAGAATACGGTTCTTTAACTGCTCATGTTTTAGCTAGAATGCATTTATTCCTGGTAAAGGCATAATCTCTAGAGGTAGGTCCCATCCCTGGGAATGCTAATGTGATTACACATGTAAACAAGCTGTGCACATCCATATTGCCTCTGCCACTGCTACAGTTTGATGTCATCTCATATAACTCTACAGTCCTCCTAACTGTCTATTTTCTGCTAGGTGGGGTGTCTGTGCAGGGACAGAGGTCAGGCAGTGGTGCACAGGTGACGGAGATAACCTGTCAAAAAGAACCATCTAATTTGACTTACTCCTCTGGCAACGTATGAAGCAGGAGCTGGGAAATCAAACGAAAAGCCTTCCCGGCTTCCCACACCATTGATTAATCGATCCCCCTGAGTTCAACCATGTCTCTAGGGGTTTTGTTTGCATATCCATAGTCGTTTCCAAAGAAACTGCTGCTTCCAGTAAGTGGGTCTGCTGTACCATTTTTCCGATTCACGAAGGTTTGCTGCTGCTGCTCAGATAGATCATTTCTGTGTCAGGAGAGCCTTGCTGCCCCAGAAACCTATGCCTGCTGCCCTGCCTGAATATGGCTGTGTTTGATTTATTAGGACCTCACCTACCTCACCTAATGTTTGCAGAGATATGATGCCACCTGGAAACCCTTTCCTCAAACCAGTTTATTTTGTCCTGTATGTTGGCAGCTATTGATAAATATCTTCAGCCTGAAAGATCCTACAGCAGGAGCTATCTCCTGACATTCAGGAAACACCCTCTCTTCTTTTCAGATTACCTCAGGTGGTGAGGCTCAGCTTGGTGTCAGCCACATATGACATTGTTTGCCTGTTTTTCCTATTTGCTGAACCTTTATTTTGCACTTATTTCACTCACATTTTTCTTCAATTATGGAACTATTCTACCTGACAATGCTGCGAGTTCAGTTTCTCCCTCTCTGTAATTTCACGTGAATGTTCCCCATACTAAGTAGGATGTATTTTTACAGGTCTTTTGCTCTGTGTTGTTTTCCATTTGTTTCTCTTGTGTATTCTGGTCAAGGGAAATCAAGGACAGACAGATTCTGCTACTTGCTCTTACTTATGCTTCAAAATGGCTTATTCAGGGGAAAGAACTCTGCAAGGATAAAAATGCCAAAAACCTGTACTTTGATCAGGAAACAACATTTAAACACATAGCACTGGGGCAGTTCACATTGCTTCTGTGACCTAAACCAAAAAGATAGTCGTGAACTGTTAAAATACAATCAATAGTTCAGGTTCCTCCTTTTTTTCTTTAAAGTAATGTCCATTCATTTGTTGATGCACAGCAATTGACTAACTCATTCTGACATCTCACAGCTAAACCTAGCAATTTTGTTCTGGAGAGCAGTTTCCCAGGCAAGTAGAGTGAAGACTGCTCCCAGGAACTCCTCCACCAAAGAACTGCTCTCCAGCAGAAACAGTTCATAGTGCCTCAGTAATCCCAGCATCAGGGAAGTTGCAGAATTTACTGTCACTGGAAGTCTTCAAAAAACAGGTAGACGAGGCCCTCAGTGACATGGTGCAGTGGTGGCCTTGGCACTCCTGGGGGAATATCTGGACTTGATGATCTTGGCCAGGTTGGACAGAGCCTTGGGTGGCATGGTTTAATGGGTGTCCCTGCCCATGGCAGGGGGGTTGGAACTAGGTGGTCTTAATGTCCTTTTAAACCCTAACTATTCTCTGATTCTATGATTCTATGATCTCAAAGCTCTTTTCCAACCTAGTTGATTCTGTGCTTCTATGACTATTTGGCATACTCACTGGAAGACGTGTCTTCCAGCAGAAATGCTAACCCAATGCTCGGGGCTGAAGATCAGTCCAGTGTGGACTGCCAGGCTGGTGAAAGCCACATCTGCAGGAAGCGGCATGACATGGCTCATCATACTCCCTCTTTCCCTTTAGCTGTCATGTGCACAAATGACAGACTGCTAAAGATAAGGGACAACAATAAAGCTGCCTCTTGCCCACTCTTTAAGCTGTTCATTCACTGGCTTGTGATCAGCAGGCAGCTTGTGACCATAGCCAGCAAACTGTCCATATGCATCTCCTATCCCATGCTGAATGACTAATGCTGCATCTGTTCTTTGAGGTCTTATTTCTCAACTATAAAAATGAGGCAGAAATAAATCCTCCCACCTGCATACGTGCAGAGTGACAGGTCGCCCTTCTGCTGAAAGAGTGCTTGTCACCAGTTACTGAGGTCTGTCTGTAAAGAGCTTTGCGAAACAAGAACCATTGCCATTTGATGACCTATTTCCTTTGTCAACTTAAACCAATGCTAGAGTGCTCTCCTATATGATGAATTTGGAATCCCCTATGGTAATAAGGCATTGCCAAAACTGACCTTAGCCCTCAACTATTCCAAGCTATCTCCAAATATAATTTCTCTAGGATGGAAGTGGGTGCTCTTTCATGCACACCATATACATTGATAGCATACATATATTCCTGACAGCCTGCCCATGTCCTGGAAGGGATATAGTTGCAGCTCGCATGAAGGGGCCTACTCCACACTGTGCAGCATTTATCCTCCTCAGTTTTGGAGGCTGCTGCTCGGTACCACTCTGTGCCCTGAACAGACCTCATAGCAATGCAGCATCACAGAGAGAAATGAGCTCATCAGCTGGCTTTTCCAAATCTTGGTGTATTATTTAAAACCTTCTCAGGTTACCTAGCTTATACATTGGTCTCTCCCACTCTCATCCAAATAACAGATGACACCATTTAACTGCTAGAGCACACGATCCATCATTCCTTGCAACCCCGCAGGTGTACTCGCTACACCATATGTCAACTTCTTATACTTGAACAGCCCCTTAACATGTGTTTGCAGTAAAGAGTATTTATTAATCTGGACCTGGTGTCGCATGCTGATGTGCTTAAGACAGGTCAAGTTCTGTAAGCCTCTCCCACCTGTCACTTTGAAAGTCATGGATTAGGCTTGGCTGATGATCAGCTGTCAGGGGCTTACAGCCTGAAAGCTTCTAGCTTTTATCAGAGCTGCAGTAATAAATTGAATGTTAGCATCAGCAATAATACTTTTCTCCATTGCCTCCAGAAGCTTTTGATACTTTTTCTTAGTGCAGCAACATTCACTTCAGTGATTTCCAGATAAGGGAAGGAACTTGTTTTGTATCCTCACCACTGATCCAGATGCCAGAACAAATGTGGCAGCACCATAATGGGTAGCAGTGTCCCTGCTCCTGACAACAAATGCACACTGATTGGAACCACAACATCACAGAAACAATATTGGTAATGCTTTAGACAGCTCTTCAGTTTGATGCATCTTCTGTTCTTCTTGGTGCTTTTTAGGACTTGGGAAAGAAACTTTTAAATGCCTGCAGGAAGTCTTGTCCTAGGAGACTCCTGCTCTGCTGTGGCAGTGTTGAAGGCTTCAGGGAAGCATCAGTGAAGTGTGCCTTCAGCTGCAGGGCAGTGAGCTCCTCCTCCTCCCAAGCTCCAGCCCTGCTACTTTCAATCAGAAAAGAAACCTGTTAGACTCAGTTAAGAGAAAAAAACCCAAAACATCAAACCAACAAAAAAAAAACAAACCAATCCCCCCACCCAAACCAAACCAAACCCAAAGCAATATTAGAATTTTTCTGTTGGAGATTTGGAATATTCATTTCTTTTAAAAAACTATTTCTACATTTCTTTGTGCACTGTGAAAAAAAGGAGATCTATTCCTTTTGCTTTTTGTGGTCACCCATTGCTCATCTCCTTCTTGAAAACTAAGATAAAATTGGGTACTGATGATCATTTATTGTTTCAAGACAACATATATATAAATGACTTAGTCTTCTTTTTGGTTTAAGCACTGATCATAATTCTATGGAAGAACCAAGCAAAGGTAAGCTCTGCTGAAAACCTGAGAGATTTAAAACAAAAGATTACTTTTCCATTTTATGGCAGGCCTTTATTAAAATGATATTTCCCCTCATCCTCTGAAACCTACAGGAATTTTCAACTTCCACTTTTTTATTTAAGTGGACACCTACTTCAACATCTTTAAAGCTATTTAAAGTTCAGATATTAAACATGAATAATTGCCTCCTGATTTCAGCGCATGATGAAATAAAAACTGACAATGCATGTCTTCTGGTGACATTCACACCTGCATCTGTGACAGAGACTTGTAATTTAGTGAAAATTAACTTCACTCTGGACTAGAAGGGCAAGGATTAAAGAAGCTTCAGTATCATATTGTGTGTCACTTTTCTGCCGTCTGATACACGTGGGGCATGGGATAGAAGGATCTGGGGAGAATGAGTAGATGAATAGATTCTATCTGGGTGCTTTCAAGTCCTTTATCAGCTTGAAACATCTTACTGAGTGAAAAAATAAAATAAATTAAAAAAAGGAAAGGGGATGTCTGAACATCTTGTCATGAAGTTCTTTAGAGAGGCAACAGGAAGACAGAAGCTCATTGATCCCCATCATTCAGAAGCCCAAGTCCTTCTGTTATCTCATGAAACCATTAAAAAAATAGTGCAACTCCTCCCTGAATCTCCTTTAGTATTTCTTGCAGGCTGAGCACTGCTCCTTGAAGAGATGAAAAGCTTTTACTTGGGAAGAAGTGTACCTGAGAGGTCCAAATTCATGGATAGTGCATGCAACAGAAAAACCAATAATAACATTAACTGCATAAATGATGTCATGAATTATTCATGCACTTTTGTGAACATAGTTAAGACCTGTGGGAGTTAGTTAAAGGATAGTTACCAAAGTAAAAAAGTGTATTTTAATGGAATATAAATATTAGATGGAACTTTACATGGAAACACTCTGGAGACTTTTACATTATTTTCAGGGGAGGAAAAAGCACATTTTTGAATCTCTTGGGGTGCCAACTCATTAATTAGTTTGGATATGAAAGGTATGTGCTTAGATGCATCAGTCAAGCAATTACTGAGGAAGTATAATTTGAGAGTATAGTCTGGCAATGATAAGTTACTCTTACACTTATTTATATTCACTTCATTAACATTTTCATTTAGCAGGATCTAAACAAGTAGAAGCTGCTTATGCCAAGAAGATCTGCTCTGGTGAGTAGCTCCTGAAGAAGATCACTAAGGAGTTTGTTTGGGATCATGGCATACTTCCCTTGTAGAGGACTGGTGAGGCACAAACATTGCCTATAAGACCTGCTGCTTCACTACTGTTGGCCCAGCTTCCAGATCTCTGGGTGGGGGTTACCCTTTGCTGATCTCATTTCTTGTCTACTGTTTGTGCTTCTTAGCAAACCTCTTCCCTCAGTCAGACTGTGATCAAAAAGGGTGTTGATGATGGTAGCACTGCTGCCATGAGAAGACTGTTCCTTTTCCTTAACATTTCTTACTTTGAGGTTCGGAAGCTAGAGAAGTTCTCGCATCCTCTAGCACCCACTTCTGCTTCCAGAAATTCCATGTAATAGAGGCTGTGGAAGTCAGGTCAGGCGCTATTCCTTAAATGCTCTCTACATAGAATCACAGAATTGTTAGGGTTGGAAAGGACCTTAAGATCATCTATGCAAAAGCAGTATGAATGAGGTTGATGTCAAGGACCTAGTTTCAACTTCCAGTCATGATTTTTTACCAAAGATGTCTGATTAAGCTAAAATGTGAACAAGAGAATTTCAGTCTATGGAATTTATAAAGGTTAGAATAGTTCATATTTACATTACATTTCATACACAATACAAATGTCTAACTTCCAGTTATATTTTGTATCTGTTCCTTAGAAAAGTTGGAGTGATTAATTTGACTATTTTATTACTATTTTTTTCCTGGGCATGTTCCAGTTTCCATCTGAAATTCTTTTATGACTGGACTTGAACAACGTCTTTTAAAATTATTTCCTTGCAAAGGATAAGCCCATTTGCTACATGGGCCTTGTATGCACTCTCCTCTGTAACACTTACATGGGATAAATGGCGGACTTGCCAGCCAGATCGTGTCCTCAGATAGAGACCCTTACTGTGCACGTGTGACAATGCTTACATTTTCAGTGCTGATTAAGTGTGCTGTAAACTCTGTCCCATCAGAGTGGTTTTCTCTTTCAGTTTCTGAAGTGAATTTTCAGGACTTTTCATACCTCCCCCTCAAAGCCAGGCTGCACAGTGAGGTGTAGGAATGTACCTTTATCAGAGCTCTTAACGTTTTCGTCTCCATGTTTCCCATCACTAACAACATAAAGGCTGAAGAGAGCCCAAAACATCAAAGGCATCATTTCAGCTTGAAACCTTCTGGGAGGCAGTCTTTTTTTTCCTGCAGCTTTGCCAGAAGCATTCAGATGACTTCTCCCATTGACTTCTTTCATTCACTCTGAGCATTTCTCCACACATTTGCTGCAGATCTATTTTGTGATCTCTGTTTTCCTTTGATACTGACAAATGGGGATCAAAAAGAGAGGCTTCACTGGAAAGCAGAGTCAAGCAAACTTGACTGTTTCAACTTTGTTTCACATGGCACTTTCTATTTCATCAAACTTGGCAGCCCAAGGCATTACAGTCAAACTTGAGGCATCATCGTGCCCCATAACAAATTCAGTAAGTGGCTTAAATTTCTCTTTATGACCCCTCATTGTAAATGTGGTGATGCAGGGTTGGAACTAGATGATCTTAAGGTCCTTTCCAACCCTAACTATTCTATGATTCTATGATCTTGAACGACTTTATCACAGCAAAATTGAGACCCTTTCCCAGCTTATATTTTTATTATCTTTTAATATTTTTATTATGGTTTTTTTTAATATATTTTTTTTAAATTTCTGCATTTTGCATATTCTGTTGGAATTTGTCATTCTGTCTCCTCAAGGACTGAAAGTGAAGCATATTTTGAAACTATATATCTACTGTTTGCTATATTTGTGGCTGAGGAGAAAAGTAATCTGATAGTTTGGGCCTGTAAAGAGCTGTGAGTGGATAACCTTGGTGCTGAGGATTGCATCTAACTATTTTCTGGTAAACTTATGGACTGCGAGGTCTGTAGTCATCTTTCTTTCAAAAATAACTGAGCAGTCTGACAGTGTGAACATGAACCAACAGAATTAGGTCTGGCAATGTTATGAACTGAAACGTTGTGAAAAAAGGTAGTTCCACCCCTGTGTTTCCGGAATATTACACTTCTTTTCCTGAGGTATGGACTAATCTGGGTCTTCTGTGTTAGACAATCTTTTGTAGTGCTGCATTTGATTTGTAAGTGGCTTGTAAGTGAGAAAGGCAATTCAGCCTGTGAGAACTTGGGTGATAGCAGCAGAATGCAGCAAGATTCAGAGAGGAGAAACTCAGCTAGTCAGACCTCTCTGGTGCATCTGTAACATAATTAAATCCCCATAATGACCTTCATTAGGCCCAGCATGTAAGTCAATACAAACAACTTTCAACTCGATGAACGTTTTTCCCCCTAAAAAGCAACCTTTTGTTTCTATTGCTTTTGCACTGGTTTAGCCGTATGCTAAATATTATAGTGCCTCATTCTCATTTACCCTTCACATATTAAGGTGAAAACTCTGACCTAGTGCATTCTAATTACTTGGCTTATTAGCTTCACATTATATCAGTAATGGTGTAATAGCCAACACAATTACTAGGACTTGAAAAATTATACTTTGCTGTACTATTTCATGAACTGTGAGATGGTTCTCTACTCTTATTAACTTCCTTATTTAATGGGTTGGCCAGATTTTTCATCTACCTAGACCACTGATCAAAACTGATAATTTTAGATTTCAGTTGTGATTGAGAAATTGCCCTGGAAAATTGGTGAGAGAGATGTTTTATATAAGAAAATACAGACATTTATTATTTGCCTTTGTTTCTTATTGACAGATCACCATAATTAGGTAGCTACTGCATGCTGTTTGAATGTCATTTTTAACTTATAAATCTTCATGAAAGATATTTCCCTCAAGGAAATTCTTTTTGGTTCTTTTTTTCTTTTGCCAAATTATTATTTTTACATTCACTAAAACTCTGGTTTAGCTTTTTTGATTCAAAGCCTTTTTCTTTTTTTTTACTTTCTGGAAGAAAATAGATCTTCCATACCTTTTTCTGTTTAAGTAAAGTGTTAACTCTCCAGGAAAATCTCACAGGACTGGCCACTTTTCATCAGTTTAGAAGTTGAGTCAGGAGCCCTTCTTTCACTTCAGTACAGCTTGGATCAAGCCTGTGATGTAAAGACATGGCTCTTGTCTCTTTTAAGCTGTGACTATCTTACACCATCCTGAAAGACAAGCATGCATGGTTCTGCCTGTGCCAATACCTGCAGTGCCTCCCGCTGCTTGTGCTTTTCCCCCTTCATGGATGAGATTCATCCATGAACCTTGGCCACAAGCCCTGGACTTCTGCCTAGAGGGGAGATGGACCAGCCAGCCTCAAGATGTCTATGTGCCCCTGACAGAACGGCAGCTCTGAGGTGTTTCTGAAATCCTTGTCTCTAGACCATGGAAGCACAGGGTCAGTGCACAAAACTAAATCAGTCATTTTCAGTGAAATCATCTTGGAAGGCCCTGGACTGGGGTAATCAGGAAACTATCCATGTCATGCTTATTTGAAAGCAGACACAGAATAACCTCATTTGAAAGCAGACACAGAATAACCTCCTGGCTTTTGGCAGATCAACCTGTATTTTTGCAATGCTGTGACAGCTGGAAGAGTTGATGCTGTCTTGACTCAACATATCAGTCAGGAGCTTTCCCTGTGAGGAAATCTTTACATGGTTTAGGCTTATTTAGTTGGAAGAGAAATGAAGCTGACTCCCTATTGGATTTTTGTTTGCTTGGGTTTTGTGTGTTTGGTTTCTTTGTGGATTTTGTTTCCTTTTCCCCCCTCCTTCAGAGCTCATCCATCCAACCAGAAGACAAAGTGGAGCTGTGCATCATCACCCATTTACAAAATTAATCCTCCCTGTGCAGCTGTACAAGCAAAACTATCTCCCAGTTTCACAACTGCATCTTTAAGCCAAGAGGAGATGGTGTGAAGATGGCCAGTAGCTATTCAATAAATAATAGAAAACTACTTTTTTAATGTAGGAGAGAACACCTGAAAATGTATTCTTCCTGCAAGATTTTGATGGGGTGCCACTTAAATTGTGCTTGGTGCAATCAGTTTAATAGTTCAGATTTTCCTTGACCTCTTTGCATGAGGGACATTATTATAAAAGGAAGTATATACAAAACTTCTAATAGCAGGGACAAAAGGGTTAAGAAGCAGTTTGAGCTTGAATGTGAGGCACCAGTGTTAATGCAGACCTACAGGTGGCTTGATGCTTGCTTGCGTGATCAGGGTTCAGTTCACGCTGCATTTCAGACTAGTGCAGGTATTAAAGCCACAGCTTTTGATATCAAAGACAGGGAGGTGAAAGCAGGGAAATTTCAGTCCCAAATTGGATAAATCTACCAAGTCTCTGGCTGCAGTGCAACACTCAGTTATTTGCAGGTGAATTTAATAGACAGGATGTTGAATGAGGAATTACTTCCCAGAGTGGTATGTTGGGATTAGTTAGAATCTGCCTAAAGGCAGAACAACAGGCTGCTTTTGTGCTAATTTGTGACTTAAAAATTAGTAAATGCACCTGACATTTTAGGTAATCTTATATATTTACATTAAAATGAAACTCAAACTGTGTTTGGAGTCCTTTCTTCACTAGCCTAGGCCTATGTTATAATTCCCATTGTATAATATGTGACTCTGTATCTTGTGGTTTCTTGATAATTTAAGCAAGAGATGCTTTGAATTAGCTATTAAATTATCATTCAAAGATGTGATCATCTTCTAATTTCTGTACAAAGCCCTCCACAGGGGATAAATCTAGTTTAAATGTTCTCTTCTTCCTATGATTTTATACCCTGGCTGTAAGATAATACGACATTCCTGCATTTCTAGCTGAAATGCAGGTGAATTACAACCCCATGAAAGGTTTTAGCTTAGTTTTGTCAAATCATTCTATATTCCAATTGTAAATATATCCAGAATTATGAAGAAAAACATGATTTCTGGTTTTGTTAATTTTTTTTACCCTGGCCACTGGTGTTTTATCTGAGTAACTTAGAGAAGCACAAGTATCGGTGCATTTTTAAACACTTAAAATGCTAGTTGTCTCCCCAAGTTATTTTATTTCTTCTGATTTAGTTTTGGCAGATATTTGCTAAATGCTTTTCTGGGCAGCAAACTTCCAAAGAGTTTTGAGCTGAAGTAGGGGTGAGTTTGCTTCCTGCTCTGCAGAAGGTCTGTGGCAGCAGACATGCACCGTTGTGCCACAAGCTGCTGGTGCTACTGCAGGCTGGGAACAACTTGGCTATGGTGGACGTGGGAGGGATATTTGTTCAACAGATATAAGCATAAAAAACTATACAGCTCAAGGATAGTGAAACAGAGTTTAGGATAGTAGTGGGGTACTTTGGACTTCATATTCCCGTCTCTCCTTTCTTGGGTATTCCTACCATACCTTACTTTCCAGCTGACCCCCCTGTGGCAGATCCAGTTTCCTGACCATGGTCAGCAGGGCTCATTAGTTGTTTGTCCCCTCTTCATCACTACTGTGCAAAATAGTGTCTGTTGTGACATATAATGTCATGCCATTGTGTGTGTCCACTCTGCTGAAAACAGAAAGCCTGTGTCCACATGAGCTATGGGAAAATCTGAAAAATGAAAATAAGGATAGCCCAATTGTTATCTGTTTGGCGAATTTTACCTCTCAAGGTGCTCTCAATCAACGTTATTTGAGTCCTACTTCCTTCTGCAAACACCTTCCAGTAATGTTATGCTGATGATAGAGCTTTAGCTAGGAATTCTATCATTTTCTTGGAAAAATGAATATAAAAAGAACAGACAATTAAACAAAGTTGGCGTAGCCTTTACTATTTAAAGTAGTAATGATAAAATCAGAAATGCTATATCTGAAATCAGACTGAACTCATTACCTTCTCTTGGTGCCTTACTGGGTTCATTTAGTAAAAATAGATATTTATGTGTTTGTTAAGTTTTTGAGCCTATAATTGCAAACTCAACATGCAAGTTTAATTAATGTTTTTTTTTCTGGTTCCCATGGGTTTTAAAAACTAAACAATTCTTGTCATGATGCATGAACTATGCTCGAATACCAGCATTAACCTAGCAGAACTATCTCAAGTGATACGATAGTTATGATACTGTATTCTGTTACATACAAAACAGCATTCAAAATTGTTGGAACAAAAGGCTTTTCAAATATGGTTCCTTTCTCTAGGTTTAATGCTTTGTATTTATATGACCAGTTATCAGGGACTGTAGCAATACGTAATGCATTTAAACTTAAATGGAAAGATCAGGTTGGATGTAAGGAAGAAGTTCTTTACTGTGAGGATTATGAGGCACTGGAACAGGCTGCCCAAAGAAGTGGTAAATGCTCCATCCCTGACAATGTTCAAGGTTGGGTTAGACAGAGCCTTTTGTGACATGGCCTAGTGTGAGGAGTCCCTGCCCATGGCAGGGGGGTTGGAACTGGATCATCTTAAAGTCCTTTCCAATCCAGCCATTCCATGATTCACCATAGGCATGCGGTCTATTCTTTTTTCATTCCAGCTGCACAAAAATATAATTCCAGAGATCACAAGCTGTGATCCACTGCTAGAGCAGAAGGATAAGGATGCCTTTGTCTATCTCTATAACGGCCTAATCTATTCCTGGGCAGGTTCCAGAGCATATTTCCAATAAATTCTCACTATAGTCAATTTCCCAGACACATGTAGCCCCAAATGACACCATTAATTTTGCAGTGATATAGATTCATTATTTGTTCCTCCTGAAGTTTCCACAGATGAGGTGCAAAGGTATCTATTCTTAAAGGGTAACATGTACCTTTCTAGGAAAAATATTTACCTCTCAAGGTTTCCTTTCCTCCTTTGTTCTTCCATTGTCCTCTAACACTCTCAGAAGTTACTGTTATTGGGTACTAACTTAATAAAAATGAAGGCAATTCTGACTGAAATGATAACCACTAAAGCTATTCAATTGTTTTTCTGTTTAACAACTCTGATTGAAATTCTGGTCACAGTAAAGTCGAAGGCAAAATTTCTCTGTCTTCTATGGGAACTGGAATTTCATCTAAGGTGAATATTGTTTTTGATTTAGACACAAATAAGTTATAACAGTTTCTGATTTGCAGGTCTTCTATGGCATAATACCATATTAAACAAGCCAAGAAACTGTAATCTAAAGGATATTGTCAAGTGGAGGATCATTTCAGATGCTGTATGCTAAATACAAATCTCTTTACCTGGCATATGATGTCTATCAGGGAGATAATCAGTTGTGTTCCATGTGCCGTAGAGATCATCACTTTCAAGGTAGAGAAGGAGAGCAAAAGAAGCAACAATATAGCTGAAATGAAAGCAGCAGTGGAAGAGAAGGCATGGTAGGGAATGCCTTCTAAATGATGTAGAGGTATCTCAGAAATACTTCAATTCTTTTCTAACACAGCCCTCTCTGTGAAGAGGATCTGTCCCTTCTGACATGTGTTAATGAATCCCAGTATTACCTCTTATATTCTGTGTTTCCCTATGTACCCATGTGAGAAACTGGTGGAAATGCTCAAGCTGAAAATACCTAAATCTTAATCAGTTAGCTCTCAGCATTTCAGGAAGCAGGTGATAGAAATTTCTTTGGAATCCAAAATTTTCCTGTGGCAGGAAGAGCCATCTTAATACTACCTTCTAAAGACATAAAGCAAGCTAATACACATACATATATGTGTGAGTATTCTGAACTCAAGACAACTGTATGTGCACATACCTACCTATTTATATATTTGTCTGATGTGTATGTAGAGGAGATTTCTCCTGTTATAAGCAGTTACCAACTTTATCAATATGTATGTATTTCTGCTCTTGCTTTTTTCTCTTTATTAATTCAGACCTTGAATATACATGTTATTTTTAAGTAATTGCAAATTATCCATGAAATGTTAAATAGGATAATGAACTCATTAAGAATTAATTGCCGAGGCAAGCAGCTCTAAGTGCCAGCCAGCTTTGCAGTGGAGTGCTCCAGCATGGCTGTCAGGGGGAGACAAGACTCACTGAGAGAAAACGGCTCGTGCCACAGCATCTGAGGAGACGTGCATAAGTCCAGAAGCAATAGTGGTCAGGCTCCCCACGCATACAAAGAAGACCCTGGGGAGCAGTAGGGACCAGGAGCACCACCAACAAGGCAGGCAAACAGGGCATGGCGTATTCAGTTCGTGAAACAGAGTGGGTGCTGAAGCTTCTGCCAGCATCACCAGGAAGCTTTCATGCAGAAAGCCATGATCTGTCTAAGCTTTGAACCCACCACTGATGCAGCTGCCCAGACACAGCTGAAAGAGCTTTAAGCTAGATTTGAATGGGGAAAGGTAGAAAACCAGACTCGCTAGAGATAAGCCTAGGGGCAGCAAACAATGTTTGAGGCATGGTGTGCTAGAGAAGTCCTTCAGTCCATCATTCTAGTAGAGGTTGGAGATGAAGAGCCATGTGGAAGGAAAGATACAAGGGTTATTGATATGTTAGAGACCATGTAAGTGCTTGAAAATGATCATGTAGGAATTAGGGAGTCTTCCCTCCAAAAGATGGTGGAATCCATATCCCCATTGAAGAGCACATACACCAATGTATGGAGCATGGGCAACAAACAGCAGGAGCTGGAAGTCATTGTGCAGCAGGAAAGCCATGACATATTTGACATCATGGAAGCATTGTAGAGTGACTCACAACTGGAAATGCAATAAAACAGAGAAGAAATGGTCTGCAAGGTTCCTAGAGTGCACGGCTGAGTGGTGGACATAGAAGTACTAGGTTGGATTCAATGATCTTAAAGGTCTTTTCCAACCTAAAGGCTTCCAGTTCTACAATTCTAATCATGTAGCATAGTTCAAGCATAAAAAGAGGTTATTCACACACATTTCTAGAGAGTTACCATAAAATGTGGAGTGATTTGAGAAAACTAGGAAGACTGGCGGTTAAGGTGGTTGCACAGGACCTGAGATGACAGTATATTTCATCATCACACTGCAGTCATTTCGGGTGCTGCTGCTAAAGGATTGTGCCTCCCTTCACATCATTAGAAGAGTGATAAAATGTCTCAGTGGGAGGGGAGGAAAATAAGTGCATGATGGGGGGTTAAGGGATGTTAGGTGACACATTTAATGAAGGCCATTAATGTATCACAATTCGATTTTCATGGAGCAAGAGGAAAGTCATTAGTCTTTTTTGTGTGTCAGCTGGCAGGAAGTGTGAACCAAAGTCACTTTTCCTCCAGGAATTTGGATTCATGCAGAAAGGAGGTCTTAAGATTTTTTTTGTCACCTATCCACAACATGAGGGCAGCAGTTACAGAAGTCATGTATTTGAAGATAAAGCTATAATGCATACACTTTTGAAGTTTAAATTAGCAGTTGAAGTTTAATTTGAATAGTTGAAGTAAAATTAGTTTACATTAAAACTGTTTTAGCTGAAAAGTCAGTGTAAATATTTGTTTGTTTGGTTTTTTTATTATTATTTTTTTAACTTTACATTTTGAATCCTTAAATAGATCTGGAGAGAAGTCTTGACAAAAATAATACCATTTAATGTCAGGTGGAATGTTTTGTTTGACACTGCTGTGATTTAACCACTGCTAGCAACCCCAGTATTGTACAGCTGCTCGCTCCCTCCCTCTCTGCCACTGGGATGGGTAAGAGAACGGGAATAAAGATAAAACCCACAGGTTGAGATAAGAACAGTTTAATAATTGAAACAAAGACAAAACATTAAAAAAAAAAAAAAAAA
>NDXB01019846.1:0-22368 GCA_002631895.1 Agapornis roseicollis | reverse complement strand
TTTTTTTTTTTTTTTTTTTTAATAAATAAACAATAATAACAGACCAAAAGGGCACTGAATGGAATTCAGGTTGCTTAAACTTATTCTTGCATGTTTCTAAATGAGGTGGTTAAATACAAATCTACAACACATAAGGGGGCACAGCAGGATTTAGAACTGCCCGTTACTTCCAGTCTTAGGAACAGATTTAGGAACCACATCTATCACGGACTGCATTAGCCAGTACTTCAGCTTTACAGATACATTAATTCTGACACCTTGGGAACTAAATGTAACAGCATTGCTGGACAAGGCCCAGTGCTCTCCTGTCACCATGATACTGGTGCTCTTGCTTTCTTGTCCTAGGAATGTTTCAATTCCATCCTGCACATCGACACACACCTTATATAAAATTCATAATTAATTTTTTTGATCTCAATGATACTGCTTCACACCCACAATAAAATTCAGTACCTTGCTAAATTAAGGATTTTGTGCCATGATGGTGTTGTAGTTTGAACCCAGCCAGGCAGCATGTTTACCCACTCAACCCCCCCTCCCCCCTTTCCTCCCCACTCCGAGAGGAGTGGGAGGGAAGATGGGCCGAAGAACTCCTACTGGTCAGATAACAACAGTCCAGTAACCAAGGTACAACACAAATCACTATCGCTATCACCAACAATAATAACAATGACAAAGAAAACAAGGGAAGAGGGTACGATACCACCCGCCGAAAACGAGCCCGACCGGGAAGTTCCCCCTCCATCCGGGTAACTCCCAGTTACCCCCTGGGCATGACGTGCTATGGTATGGAATACCTCCTTGGTCAATTTTGTTTCTGTCTGTCCTTTCTCCCAGCCACCCCTTGTCCCCGGCATAGCATGAGGCTCACAGAGTCCTTGGTCAGGGCAAACATCGCTCAGCAACAACCAAAAACATCGGCCTTATCAGCCTTGTTCCCGGGCTAAGTCAAAACACCAGCTACTAAAGAGAAGAAAAACTGACTGCAACTGCTGAACCCAGGGTAGATGGCGTTAATGATATTGGGCCAGATTCTCAAAGGTATCAATCCAGCAGAGGTCAATGCAGTTACTGAAGCTTGCACAAAGCATTATACAATGGATATTTAATCCAAATACAAAACTCAATATGCAAATACAGGTATGGGGCAGGAAAGAGTGTCAAGACCCAGCACAAAAGCTCTTAATATAGAAGATTCACATGTTCCATGTCTCACTGTACCGTATCAGTGAGATACATGCTACAGTGGTCTACCTGGCCTGTAAAGACACTCATACCTCAAATAACATAAACAAGCCTGCTCCTTCCTACTGAGGTTCAGCTTACTTTCTGGCAATATACTTGACAAATATCCAACAGAGTTCAGCATTAAAGATGCTTTTTTATGGTTCCCAGTATTCAAACAGTGTGAGAAAGATATTCAGCTATGATAAGCAGTGTTAATAACAATGCATTTATATTCATACAGCACCCATACATTGGAGAATTAAGATGTTAACTCTTAGCATAACTACAGTAAGGATTTAATTTAAAAAACTAATTATAATATAATTCTATAATTAGCCAGACAAAAAAGTCAAATCCCACCCCACCCCCCTCAAACCCAAACCAAGATTTTCCCTCCTATTGCCCTTTTTCACTTAATCTGAAAAAGTCACCAGAAACATGTATCAGAATAAGAGATTTTATGTCTAGGTACTTCTCCACAGAGGACATCATATAGTTGCTTGAAATGCTGCTTATTAGGAAGTTCCAGAATAAATGAACATTGCCAGGTGATTTTAGAGAAACAGACTCATTAAAGGACACTTCTATTAAAGTGATGTCATAATTCTCTCATCATGCCTTAAACCTGTTGTAACATGTCAGGCAAAGCTTCACCATCGCATGTATCACCTACTGATGTAATATTAATAAATGGTCTATTTTTCTTTTTTGTCACCAAGAAGAAAGACTGTGAAGCAGAAGGGGACCTGCATCACCAGATGTAGTAGTTTTCCAACCCTTGTATGTCCAGATGGGTATAACTGAGAGCACTCGTGAATCTCTACTAAACTATTTAGGTTCCAAGAGCAAAGCAAAAATAGATAAAACCACCCCTTTGTGTGCCAGAGACAATACTTCCTTTGCAGATGCTGACTTACCCTCTTCACTATTTATCAAATAGTGTGGGGATTCTAACCAGTAACTGGTCTTGCCAATCCAGACTGTAGGAAAGCTCTTTAAAACATGTTTAACCAGCATATAGTCAGATGTACTTGTCTTTCATTGAAGGCAGGAAAATATTGCTTCTATTGTGCTTAAAGCATGGGACAATGCACATTTTCATTTTGCGTTCAGTTTGCTCTGCCAAAGTTCTCAAAGAACCATAAAACCCTTCATACAGACATGAAGAGGCAGACACTTTATTGACTTGTATCATTCATCTTTCATCTAATGCAAATTCACTAAAAAGAGAATGAAATAATTATTTCTTCTAAGAATTGCTGAGACAAGTTGCTTATTTTCTAAAACCCAAATGAGCCTATTCAAAATGGGTCTCAGAATCTGGTGACACAAATATGCAGATGGCAAATTATTTGTAGTTGGTGGATTGTCTAACCTAATAGTTATGGGGAGGAACTAATCACAAAGAATATACAGCTTTTTCTCAAGCAATCTCTTCCTTTCTTTCCCTCCTCCCTCCCCAAGGGATTAATGGAGTTCTTCAATAATATTGAAAAACTGTGAAAATAGCAGTGGCCACAAAAAATTAAAACATACTGCGTAGTAACAGACTTGTTTTCCTAGACCTCTCTTTCACAACCAATGTGCTATCAGATGACAATGTTATCAACAGTAAGTATGAGTAGCTTAAAATGGCCGCAGTCACTCCATCTGCTCACTTAGAAATGACAAAACTGACTCCTCCCTTCCATCTTACCATCTCCTATTACTGCAGAGCTGGAGCTTCATGTATTAAATATGGGTCTCTAATGACCGATACAAAGAATATTAGTCTACCAGTTGAGACATTACTTGCTGGCATGGTTTTGTGTCTTTTATAACAAGAGAATGGGCTGCAACTGATAAAACACTTGTAAGGCAAGTGATAGCAGCCAGGCTGTTGCATCTTATTGTCCATATGTTCCTGTGAATGCTCTACCTTCACTTGTAAGTGCACTTACTAAGTCTATAAAGACTGCTCTTGGTCAGTCTACCCTCACTGCAATGACTACAGAAAGAGCTAGAGGAAACAGATCCTCTGGCTCCAGATAGCCTCTAGAACTATGAAGAGACCCCTCAAGAAGAGGCCAGAAGGAAGACAGGGGTGTTTTCATTAGAAAGCATTAAAAATGTTTCATGTCACATTTCCATTCTCTTCCCACTCCAAATCTTCACTTTTAGTGCCTGTACTCAGCCAGCTCATAAAATTGTCAACATCTGCATTTCCTTTCATTCCTACAAGCCAGTTATAATGAAAATAGCCCTGCCTGCCATCATCTCTAAAACTGGCTAGGAAAAGATTACAGAGGTATCATTTAAATGACTGTTTCATGCAACAGATAGCCTGCAATTTCAAAGAAAGGGTTGCCCTCATATAGCCCAATCTTTGAAGAAATGGATTTGAAATAGAAATAGACTGATTAATGAATGTATAATCTTGCCTGAGAAGGAAAGTCGGAGCAGGAAATCACAATCAATCCTAAAAGGAGTCTTAAATTGTCTGGAATAAAATGAGTGAAAGACTCAAGCTGATAAACATATTGAAGAGGGCAGAGAGCAGAGCTCTACCTCTCATGGGATGACAATCTGATGGGAGAGATAAAGACTGGAAACTGGTTTAGTCCACTTAAGTATTGCACACTTCAGGGTTTTCAAAATATAAGTATGATCTTAGCAGTATAAATCCTTTACAAGACATCAGTGTACAAAATTACCTTAATAGGAAACTCACAGGTTTCAAAAGGCAGCTCATCTTTTTGGGGGAGGCAGCATGCAAAACAGCACTTCAGCTTCCTGATGCATGCATTGGGTGGGAAATTGAACAAGAATGATTCTAAAAGTGTTGCCATTCAAAACTCTGCAGTAAGACTTGTTTCAGCACTCACCTTTGACACACAGTACTTTAAAGGGTTTTATTACCTCAACAACAGAAAGTTTATTTCAGGGTTATATCTGGTTTGTATGGCCTCTGTGTGAAAGCAGTCCTCATTTCACACATTTGAAAGATGCAAAACTGACTTTTGTTTTAGGCTATGGATATAAATATTAAATAATTGGACATTTACAGGTTTTGGAGTTTGCCACATTACTCTAAATAACTATTGACTTAATAAATGAATTTGCACAATATTTAAGTTACTACCATGGTCTAAATCAGTGCTAATATAAATTAAACTGACAAATATTTAAATTACTATTAGGCTCTGAATTCCAGTATTACTTAATAGGGTTGCAATTTGTGCACAGATGACAGTTTCTGGCCTAAACATTTTACAACACATACTGAAGAGTATTTACAAACTAGCCTGTAGTTCCTCAGCTGCTTTGTTGGGATGCATTGGTAAAACACTTTTAACACTGGCAGAAATTTGCTAGTTGCTAGCAGGTCACAGGCAGCTCTGGCACAGGTATTTGCTCATACCCAGCATCATTCAGGATGGTATTGTTAGAGCCAAGACCAAAATATTCATCTCCTGACTAGAAAACCCAAACTGAGAACTTTGTCAATTTTCACATCCTTTCAAATGAGACTATCTGTCTGGGATACAGCCCAGAAATATGTCAGAGGAACCTCTTCATAAAAACCTAACGACAAGTTGCCCTTTATTTTAGTCATTCATTCAATCTTCAGGTCTAGTTTCAAAAAAACTCCCCAAAATACACCTCTTTGAAAATGTAGGTGTTAATTTAAACATAAAACGCTCCATAATGCTAACTAAGTTCCAAACTGCAATTTTTCATAGAAAAAGGTATTCACAGGTTTTGACTATTTCAAATCACTACCAAATCCCCAGTGCAGTCAACTTAAAATAATGACAAAAGTATCTGCCAAAATTAGGGACCGGAGGCAAAATATATTTAGAATGTGTAGAATAAGGAGCAAAGACCTAATTTCTCGGTACCTGTGGGTACCACGACTGTCTTTGCCCCAAGCACAGAACAATTACATGGCTATTAATGCAAAACGCATCTTGTAGATGACACAAATCAGGTCTGCATGGAGTGGTGGGGTGAGTATTCTGGCTTGTAGCACCCCACTTAAAACACCTCACAGAACACCCTTTGAGCCACAAGAAAAAGCAATATAAATGGCCCCTAAATCCTCCCCATTCACCACATGCAGCCCTTGGAAGTGTAAAAGAATACATTCTGGGACTTGTTTTGTTCAGTTTTTTTGTAAAACTAATATTAAATTGTTGTGTGCCTCTGAGCAGATTGATTACTATTTTACCATATTTAAGCTATGCACTCATTTTTTTATTAGAGAACAACCACCCATATTCTCACTTTTACATTTTCCTTTTGACACTAGAACTTCATATTGCTGACTGCTGCTTTTCTGAAATGACCTTTCATAGCTTTAATTACTTAGCTAAGAAAGGACATTCTTTCCCATCAGACTTTCTGTAGGCCATCTTCATCCACATTTTTCAACCAGATTCATATAATCTTAGTAACGTGTCAGTCGTTCACTGGCAAGTCTGACAGCCTGTGAATGTATTGGGTGCATAGTCTGGTCTATGACTGGCAGGAAAGACATGAAAACCATTTTGACAATTTAATACATGGCACATTCAATACTGGTTCAATAATAAGCAGTAGTTTTTAACACTCAACAGGGAGAAAGATACCAAAATCTAGGAATGCTCTTTTGGGCATGGTTGGGGACATGATGTATTTTGCTCAGTCTCTATGTCAGGGATTGCTTGTACAAGGCATATGAGCCTATTGCAAAGTCATTGAAGAGTCCCCTTAATCACATGTTCAGAGGCTGTAGTCCTGAGGATGTTTGGGAATTCACTGGAACATTTTCTATGGATTCCCACTGCTAATGGTAAAGAATTGCACTGCTGGCAGTGTCCAGCTAATGCTGCATGCTGAGAGACACACTTGCTTTCTGCCAATGGTGAACTATTCAATTTCTGCCTATGAAAGTTTCAGACAACCCACCCTTTCTGTAGGGACATCTTTTCTTGTTATTTTCAGTTTACTGCAAGGGCTTAAATTCTTGGTTAATACTATCCTTTTTCAACTCCTCTATTGCCTAAGGGGCAAGCCTGATAAGAATGCTTTTGGAAGAGATGCTTCTGTCAACCCAGCCACATCCTCTGCCTTTTTAAATCACTGCAATTTAGAGTAACTGGTTTTGACTCTGCATAGACCCCTCAATTCTGAATCAGGTATTTTTCCTCTGTTAAGCATTTTCCAATACAAACACAAAATTTTTTTCAGTGCTTTCTTTTTGAATATATTTAGCTGGTTTTCTTCCTTCTTAGCAATGCCCCTTATCACACATGCATCTGAAAAAAAGAGGCATGCTATCTGAGGTTTTTCTGGAGCTGGAATACTATCAGTAATTAAGAGCTGAAATTTTTGCATTGAGACAAAGAGATTTGACTCCACCTATCTTAAACTTCACTTTTTTCTCTTTGGTCTCTGAAATATTTAACTGAAATTCTTCATCTCGACAATGAACTGTCAGCTACGCTAGCCCATGATTTTCTCACTGTCCATAATCTTAGATTTCTCTTTCTGACCATTTTGTCCAAAACCTGTGTCTTACTTTGTTGCTTATCTCTTACAACAGTCACATTACTTGCTTATTAGGGAAACTGGTACAAACCATTTAAATTTATGTGTGTACTGGACAATAATCATAACAGTTTTTCCAAAGCAATATTAACGAACACTAGGAAGAGTATTTCCTCACGTTAATCTCCCACTGTTAGCCAAGGGCAACACATTTCAATTGTACAAAATATTTTTAAATAAAGTGCAGAAACAAAATGTAATGTAAGACAAAGACTGGAATATTAAGCTATCAGACTGTCCAAAATCAGTGCATATTTCATGGATACTAAAAACAAATCAGGGAATCTCTATGATTAGAAACATCATTTAACATGAACATTTACCTGATATTTTGCTTGTTAATAGACCTTATAGAACAAGCTCCAGAAAGGCATCTCTATAGTTACAGTACATAATTTCTCATTAAAAACTAGTAATAATATGAACATCATAAAGTACCATATAGTCATGATACATTAATATATATATTTTTTTTTTTTTTTTTTTGCTACATTCCTCACATATCCATAAAACTTAAGACTGGGCTTCACTGACAGAGAAGGAATTTTCTGGAAAAAAAAGCTTCCATAATTTTTGAATGTGAGAAATAAGTTGTCTGATTTTCACTCACAGACTCATGAAAAACTCAGAATTCATTAAAATGCAGTTGCACAAAGGTGAAGTAAACAGAAAATAACTGGCTTCCATATAATTGCTACATTAAATTGCTGGATTATTTGCTCTCTCAAGTGATTTTCCAGGGTAACTGACTGAAGTACTATCAGATAGAAGGCTGCCTTCTCTTACTCCAGATGCACTAATGCAAAGAGACCAAGAGTAATTAACACCATAAAAGAAAAATAAAAGCTCACTTCCCTCCCTCCCAAGCCTTTGGACAAGCTAAAGGTGACAAAAGGAGAAGTTTGCAAATGCACGTATGCTCTATAGGAAAGCAGAAACTTTATAGACGCAGTGACATTCAGAGATAGCAGTATAACCTATGCAATATTTCTGCAATCTGTAAGTTGGTAAAACCTATAGTTTCTAGAGAAAAAAACAGAGGCAGGAAATACTGACTAAACATCAGCCAGCAACTAAAGTGACCAGCAGAATAATGACACTTTGGACCATATCAACAAAAAGTGGAATGAAGGAATTGGGGTTGAATGAGATGGTTCAGGCAGTTTGTGCTTGGAAATAAGGCTGCTTGCAAGTATAAGCAATAATACAAAGAAGTTTAATGGAGCCTTGCCATGACTCCTCTTTCTAAATGGCAACCCAGAAGATCATTTCACATGAAAATCAAGATATCATTTTCAACATGAGATACAGTCAATTACCAAACAAACGGAGGCAGCACTGCTTTTGAACATGGGGGGCTGTATTTAACGAAAATAAAAAAGAGAAATAATCTTGCAAACTTATCATATTCTAAGATTAGAGAATGTTTAACCTTTGAAAGAATAATTATCATGACAAACCACAAGACAACATATATTTCACTTGGCGAAAAGTAGCACATCATCAGGCAAGAAAGACACAGTGTCATTTATAGACAATAAAAGTTGAGGAAGAGCTTGGGTTCAGTACAAACTCTGGGCTATTCAGTATATAGCAGATATATTTGACCTGATAGCCTGTTTCTAGGGCCAGAGACAAAAGAATCTCCTTTATTCACCAGGACTATTTCTCTGCTTCTTCAGGAAACCACCTCCTGTAAGTACACTTATAAATGTACTATGGTCCATATTAATTACATTGTTTGCTACATTAGTCCTGTTAGGAGGTTGCTCCGACCTATTTTTAATTGTGGTGATGCTTTTTAATTCCCAGCATAAATCTGAGGCTGGTCTCTCGCCAGTGTTGCCTGTCACCATAAGAAGCTTCTGCAAGTGCGTGACATTTTTATCTTCAAAAGAAGAATTACACCCCCTATCAGGCCTTTCACTGCCAGGCTGAAGGGCTTTACTGCAAGAAATCCTTCCACTTCCAGAAGTGCTCCACATGAACCCTTTTTCAGGGTATTGCACAGTGCCTCTATTGATAAAAATCAGAGTTTTATCCCATAAGGTATGATCCTCCAATGGTCAGCTTGTCCTGTCTCCTGTTGCTGTCACCAAAAGGCCTCCTGCTCACAGTAAAAAAGCCCTCTTTCTATTTATTAGATTGCACTGTGGCTTTTGCTCTCGCCTCAATAGAATGATCTTCAAAGATATCCACTTCTTCCTCTACAATAATCTCTTCTCCCTTTCTGTGATCAGTGCTGATGTCACTCCTCTTCCAGGCCTGGGAAGAGAAGTAAATTCACATCAGGAGATGGCCAAGGAGGGACATGGACTTATAAGAAGCATGTACATAATAGGGCTAGATGCAGAAGGAAAGCAACAATTGAGCTTAAAGGAGAAAAGCATGGAGCACAGGCATCTTAGGATGCACATTGGGCACTCTACTGGTAAATTATGTTGTTCTCAGACATAGAGTTGCACTCATTTTTGAGGCAAATCAATGTGAATACTTGCCTCCATTGCTGGAAACACAAATCTGTGGGTGCTCTGGCTATGTGACCATTCTCAGCCCAGCTCTTCAGCAAGCATTTCCTTATTATACCCCAGGGCTGTTTTTGCCAATGTTTGGATGTGTTAATGGATGTTACTTCACAGTATGCCCTCCTCTCCTGGAAAAACACCCCAGCACAAGAGAGAGGGTCCCAGGACTTTGAGAAGCAGCTCTGACACCAAGCTGAGCCTCCCTCTTGGATGTTCTGGGCAGGACCCTATGGGAACAGTGTCCTATAAAGCCACAAGGGCAGGAGCCTGCTCCATTAGGAATCAGTATCTCCACACACATCCTCACTTTTCATTTTGTCTGTTACTATAACAGAAGATAGATTTTTTGTTTGGATTCAGGCAGAAAATCATCTGATGATACATGCTTATTTCTCCCAGACACCAGATGTTTCTGGTAAATACATTTTGGTTTTGTTTCTAATAGGAAAATCTAACTGCTCTTAAGGCTTTGAAGGCAGAGGTGAATTGTGTCAAGCTTTATTGTGATTTATAGATAAGACTATTCAGTTTTATCACTGTCTGGTTAGATGGTGCTGCAATACGTGACAGCCTGGTCTGGAATTTTCCCTCGTCTTCTAGATAAGATGAAGCTTTTCTTTCTTCTTAAAGATTGCATGTGTGAAAGACAGAAGATGTAAAGTTACTGAGAGCTTGGCACTAAAAAATACGATCTGTTATAGTGACATCATTAACTACTTCTATCTGCCTGCTATGAAGCTTCAAAATGCATATTGACAAAGGCGACTGATCCCATTCAGGGCATGTGGAGACTCTGGAATAATGAGGAGCTGCAATATGAACACACACAAAAGAAATTTCACCTTTCCTCCTGAGTTAATTATCTCTGACAGAGGAGGCAAGCTCAGAGACTATATTTGCTGTTGTATGCAAGTATTTAATATCTCCTTAAAAAGTCAGCTTTGAAAAAAAAAATAGTAATTCAACAAAAATAATTATCAGTACTACCTTTGTGAAATTTTTTTGAGACATTTAAGTTTATTTTGAATTAACTAAGAAGGAGCATAACACTAGTGAGTGTCACAGGTCCATGGGGTACAAACGAGGTACTGTAGGGTCTGTGCCTTTTGTAGGAACACAATCACACTGGAGAATTTTCTACATACAGATCTCACAAAGGGGATATTGGACTTACATATGCTTCTATGTAAAGTTCTGGCTGTACTTCCTAATATTGAAAGCAGTAAAATCAGCACGTAATGTCAATATTCAGCTTTCTAATTAAAGACCGACAAGCCTGTTTCAGAAACCATGACAAACAGCAGAAAGAAATAGTACTCCAACATGTTTTTAGCTGTCATGTTGACTTTTCTTCTGTATTCATCCATATATACTTCTGTACATTCTAAGAGCTAACCAAATTCTGCTAAAAATGCATTTGTCAGAAATTATTTACAATACCTTGATAAGACACATTAAGTGATGAAATAACATAGTCACTGGACACTGTTAGACCAGCTTTTCTCAGGAGATCTTATTCAGTCTTGTCCCTTTGCTAGTTTCCCTTTCTGTATTCACTGCCATCTCTTCCTTCCTGTAACAGACCAAGACATGCTTTCGAGTAAAAAATTTCCTGCTATAACTTTCCCTTGTTTTTCTCTTGCTTTACCACTTCTTTATCTTTTTGTTCTGTCTCTGCAATGATGTTTAGCTTGCTTTGCTGTCCTCTTTCATCCCATTTCGTCTTTCAGATGCTTCTCTCAAAATCCTTATTGTATTTTTCACCACTTATCAATCTTCCTTTTGTTTTCTCTTATCCACATCTGTCTACCTTCATATGTCCCCTGGTATTGTTATGAAGCATTCATACATGAGCTTCAGAAACACTATTGCTAGAGCACCCCTGAGGGAGCAGGTAGTGAGAGGAGGGTTTCTCTTCTGGGAGGAGTGGTGGTCCTGTTCCACATACTTGGGAGGCCGCAGGGTCTCAGCTCTCCTGGGAAATCAGTTCAGCTATTTGTCTGACAGCATGCCTTCTTACAGTGCCCTATTTTTGCCTGCAAACTGCAGCCACATACTGTATATTACCTGACATAGTAACATGCTCCTGAGATAAACCAACTGCAGGTGTATCCTTCAGATTAAACTGGATGCCCCCTATGAACTCCTGTCTCTGCTTCTTTGCAGCAGTGGTGGTTGCAAAGGCCAACACACCAGTTGGAACTGCTCAGTAGTAGGCAGATAGTCAAAGCAGATGGGCTATATATGCCCTTACGGACTAATGTGCAACCTGAGAATAAACATGTGTATCGCTAAGAATAAAAGCATCCATGTTATATATAGCGTACAGAAATATTCAGGGTAAAAAGGACCTGTATTTCAGGCCAGATTTTCATTCTTCCTGTATTTTAACTTTTATGGTCAGAAATGTAAATCAGCACAGGACAGTGATTTAATCCACATTTGGTTTTGTGGTCCTGCTCACTGGCCATATTGTGCCAGCCTCTGACTATCCCAGCAAGAGGATAAAATACTTTTAAACTTTTACTACATTATTTTTTTCTCTATTTTTTATCATTCTATTATTTTATTTCTGCCTTTATTTGCACTGCCTGAGCTTGCACAGGCACTTTACCGAGATGTGCTTTTACAGTCAGCTTTCTCTCTTATGTCCATTTGCCTTCTATTTTTCCTAAAGCGATTATAGCAGCTTATGCCTGGAACTTGCCATCAATGACATGTCTAATCATTAGGTTGTTTTTCTATGCTCTGATATGACAGGAGGCATAGCTGTCTTTTTCCAGAGCAGAGCAGTGACCCTTCCTATTACTTATTTATGCATGAACTGTTAAAGAATAACAATAAAATGTTATTGTTAACTGTTAACAGAATAGTTACTGTTGTTCTGTTAACAGAACAGTTACTGAGAATTGACAGGATTTCAAATGCAGTTCCATTCATAGACTGTCCTGTATATTTTTTCATGTTAAATCCATACAGAACATCCCCAAACAAAGGAATATTATTTATTGTCATCTGCATAAATTCTCGCCTCCATCACAGTTAAGATCCCTCTATATGAGGCAATTTGTATTTATATAAGAATTTGTCTATGCCTTAAAGAGTTTTAAATCCAAATAGGTTACACAAAGACAATAAGAGGAGCAAAATATTATTGTCCCCACTATATTCCTTTCTGGGCAAGGCAGAGGGAAAGACCAAGTAGCATGAGAAAAATTGTAAAAGGGTTTGGTGGCTGAGGTAAGACTTGCCCTGCCAACCCAAGGGCTAGCTCAGTGCTCCTGCCACCAATATCATCCCCCTGTACAGCTTGCAGGGAAACCTATGAGTGATTACATTTGGTTTACTCCATGATAGAAAGTTATCAGCCTAAGCAGGTTGTTTTGTGTTATAGTGTGTGGAGAAATGTCTCAGGGAGAAACAAAGACACCTTTCCCCACAGCTTGCAAGCTGAGGGAAAAGCACCATGACAGTCATGCTAACAGAAAGACTTGCTACTTAACAAACTTTGAGTAGATTCATAACATGCATGGTTTAGGTGGAGAGAACATCATACTTTTGATGTGAGTTCCAAGGGGATAATAGGAGTCTGAATAGGGGTGTTGCAGGACCCACTAATTCTTTCCTCAACCTGTTCTGTTGAACATAGGTTCTGTTACCTATGGCCAGAGCCCTGTTAAACGCCTGCCCCTTAGCAGTCACCCCAATATTCATCATAAATCTGTTCACACAGTCCTGACACTGATGTTCTTAAAGCAAATCATCAGTTCTCTGGCATCTCCATTTTGTTTGAAATCCGGGAAGACAATGAACCACTGTGACAAATTGCTAACATCAGAAATCCCATCAAGGAATATTGTGACAAATAGAAACTCTGCAATTACTTCTTTCATAGCCCTTGACATCATTTCTACGAGTAGCATCAATCAGAGCATTCAAGATACGATTAGACAGTCTCTGAAAACCCTTTGCACTCCTCAGATACACTGTTAACACGCTTTACTTTTGGGGAAGCATTACTAATTTTAGCGTAGACCTTTTAATCTTGGATGATCTTTTGATTTTTTTCCTGTTTTTTGTAGTCATGGCCCTTTTCGTCAGGAGAAAATCAGGAAGGCTCTAAGATGCATCCTCTCAAGAGGAGACAAAAGCCTTAGGGGTAGCCTCAAGCATTTCTAATAAAAAAACCCCAAGCCTCTATCATTAGTATTAGCTGTCACTTATTTCCATTAATACTTTTATATAAATCTTAACAGTCTATCTAAACGACATTACTTAGAAGAATGCACACAATGCTCAAAGAATGGCTTGGTAAAATCTGTGGGGTTTAAGTCTACTACAGTTACTGAACCTTGTGCCAAATAACTTCCAGGAAAATTTCAGAAGAAAGAATTTTATACTTACTGTATTTGAGATATTTATTATATTTGGCAAAGTATTTAGGTAGGTATTTAATGTCTTAAAATCATTCTATCCCAAAGATAGTAAATTTTAAAGCATCAGTCTAATCATCTATTCCTTCAGAATCAGAAAAACACACTTTTTTTTTAACCCTTCAGAGAGCCTTCCATACAGTTCTTTGAGAAGTTATATAGCAGTTTTAAATCATACTATTATTTAGTAGAAGAGCCGCCTTACAGTTATATGTTCCCAACTGCATGGGACCTACTGTGCCAGACCTAGAGATGATCCAAATAGAATTTTCACTTGGTTTATATTAACCTTAACAATGTGACTGATAATTTGGCAGCTACACAGACTTGCCTGAGAAGATCCATATTTGTGACTGCATAATATGCATTTTAAAGAAATAGATTAGAATGTCTTTTAAAAGTAGGTAGGAAATTAGCTACCTCAATAGTCTCCTAGGGTCTCCCAGAAAGCTTAGCATGACCATGCAATAGTGAGACCTGTGCTTCTCTACTTTCCAGGACCATCTAACTAAAAGGAAATAAGAGATGCTATGTGGTGGGACTCTCCTATAGTTCAAAGGGATTGATGATTTTAGAGCAGATGTTGATGACACCTTTTCAAACCTCTGTTTGAAAATAGCTAAGCTCATTTCTGTTCACATGGTCCTGAATCATTACAGACTGTTGACATTCAGTGAGAAGCTGCAGTTATCACGAAGTGATTTGTGTGATCTGATAGCAAAGAGCCCATTGATTTTTTTCCTAACCTGCTACAAGAGCTGCTCCTGAAAAGATTCGTTAACGGATTAAAATGCCACAGATGACCAGTAATAATTCAATGAATAATACTTTACGCATTCAGTAACACCTTGCACACAGCCTAAAATACTGAGGAATGAACCAAGTTAGTGGTTGAATTGAGTGTAAACATTGCATTCTTAGTATGTTTAACTACTTCTCTGGAGAAGAAAACAGGTACAAAAAGTTGGCTGGAAAGGACATGGGAGTATCACGGGATGCTTAATTTCATTTGCACCAGCAAAATGAGGGTATTCTGAACCCTAGAGGTCTTTAGGACTACAGAAACTAGATCATAAGCTTTTAGAAGATAGTTCCACTCACAGAGTCACTGAAGGTGAAAGGATAAATTCGGAGCTAAGAGAATAATGCCATTAGTTGGCCATCCCTGGAGATATTTATCCTTCTTATGAGCTTTGAGCAAAGCATGAAAATCTGGTAACTTTTCTCAGGCTTTAAAAGAAAATCACTGGCATGTACTTGAAATGATTCAAATCTCAGATATATATGGTTAGGTTTTCAGAAGATTACAGATACTTCTTGACACTGGTAAATCTGAAGATAACTTGGCCTCTCATTACAGTCGGATTTTAACTTGTCAGCCAGAGGAAATTAAGAGCTGGAGGAAAGCAAAAGACTGGAAAGAGAAAGCCAAATGATCTGACAAACAACTAGCATAGCACAATGTAATGGTTAGGTAAGAGAAGGATGTGTGGTAATGCATTCATTATGCTTGGATATTCTCTACTGACTCCCACTCTTGTCAGCCCTCCACTTGTAGAGACACATGTCTTGGCACCATATTTGTAACTTTAGTGTAACTACAAAGACATGGAGAAAGTGCCTGGGTCCCCTTGTGTTGTGGTGAAGCTGCATTTTCAGTCTTCCAGAGGTGAGCTGTTACAGGCTACCTCAAGTTAAAGCACTTTTGAAGCTGTTATGAATATGGCATGTTATGAATCCAGCTTGAGCTACACCTGACTTTATTACTTTCTGTCCTATACTCTTCAGAGAACTAGAGGAACAAAGAAAAAAACAGCACATTTACAATAAAATAGAATGAGATTAGGCTATATAGTAAATATGTCTCTTGGTGCAGCTTAATGATATTTGGTTGCTTTAAGATCTTATAGTAAAATTATTACCATTCATATGAAGTATTACTCCATCCTATGTATAACTGATATTCACTATGTGATACAGTGTTTCCTTTAAAATCAGGGCTCTTTTACTTTATCATGTTGATTTCTTGTACGATAAACAGTGCCAGCAGGGGGTTAAAGGAGGTAAAAAAAGATTGATGAAGATGTTTCCCTCTGACAGTATTCCGGGACCCAGCTGGTACACCCAGAGGTGAAATTCCTGCTAATCTGGAAGGTGTTCACCAAGCCCTGTGAAGGCCACGCAACCTGACTCACATGAACAGCCAAGCAAGGGCACAAAGTAAGAGGCAGTGATGGGAAAGACTTGTGGGATGCTTCATGAAAGCCATATAATACATGATGGATCAAATCAAACTCGCACACTTTAGCTACAACAAGTGAAGTTCCCGGTGACTGGAAAAGGGGAAATATAACCCCCATTTTCAGGAAGGGGAAAATGGATGACCTGGGGAATTACAGACCAGTCAGTCTCACCTGTGTGCCTGCCAAAATCTTGGAGCAGATTCTCCTGGAAGGCGTGCTAAGGCACATGAAAACCAACGAGGTGCTTGGTGGCAGCCAGCATGGCTTCACTAGGGGGAAATCCTGCCTGACCAATTTGGTGGCCTTCTATGATGGGGCTATGGAACTGATGGACAGGGGTAGAGCAGTTGACGTCATCTACCTGGACTTGTGCAAAGTGTTCGACACTGTCCCACACGACATCCTTGTCTCTAAACTGGAGAGACATCAATTTGATAGGTGGGGCACTTGGTGGATAAAGAACTGGCTGGATGGCCATACACAAAGAGTTGTGGTCAATGGCTCAGTGTCTGGTTGGAGGCCAGTGATGAGTGGTGTTCCTTGGGGATCGGTGTTGGGACCGGTCTTGTTCAACATCTTTGTTGCTGACATGGACAGTGGGATTGAATGCGCCCTCAGCAAGTTTGCCGATGACACCAAGCTGTGTGGTTCGGTGGATCTGCTGGAGGGAAGGAATGCCATCCAGAGGGACCTTGACACGGTTGTGAGGTGGGCTGATGCCAACCTCATGGAGTTTAACCATGCCAAGTGCAAGGTCCTACACCTGGGTCGGGGCAATCCCAGGCACAGCTACAGGTTGGGCAAAGAAAAGATTTAGAGTAGCCCTGAGGAGAAGGACTTGGGGGTGGTGGTCGATGAGAACATGAGAGGGGTTGGAACTAGATGATCTTAATGTCCTTTCCAACCCTAACTATTCTATGGTTCTATGACTAGCAAATTCAACCTCAAGAATGCATTTGGATTTAAAATGTTTCACTAAAAAAAGAGGCAGCGGATATTTGATAATTTCTAAACAGGTACAAGAACCAGCTCTTTTTTACTTAAAAGCACAGAAAAATCCTTCTTCTCTGCTGTTGGAAGCATTTAAAAATGCATTTCTAACTAACGAATCCACATGTCCTGCTGATACAGATAAGTACAACTCCACTGAGGCAGTGAAGGTCTGTCGTTGGTCCATCTAATTTATTTTTGAATGCTGCCAACAATAAACTGATTCTGCTTTGCTTTAATTGTAGGGTTGGCACCCACAAGTATTATGAAGCAGTCCCAGATAAAACAGAGTTTTCTCTGTGTGTGAGATGAGCCGCTTCTCACACTTGAGTCCTCTTCAGACTCTTCTACCTGAATTACCTTTCATCCTGCCCTCATTATCTGCTTCTATCCTGTACCTTAAGGCTTAACTTAAAGCCTATTGAAGTGAAATGTAAAACCTCATTGAATGTGATAGATTTTGGATCAGGCCTGTAGGGACTAATCAGTATGGGTGGTGATCACTTCTGTGAGCTACTGAATGCCTTCATGTCTCAATAACATCAACAAACCTCACAGAACTGAGCTCATAGCTAACTAGTAGTACCAGGACTAATGGGAACTGGAGATAGTTTGCAGCTTTTGGGTTTCAGAAGTTGTGGCATATTGATCTGACAGGCAGAGGAGCTAGTGCATTGGTATTGGGAGGCTCTAGTAAAATATTTCACAGGATTGGAAGCTTGCTAGGCCCATCTCACATTTTTATTTATGTTATCCTAATAGGCTTTTCCCTCAACACTCCTGGGGTCTGCTAAGAAAAAAAATGGGCAAAAAATTAATTCATACTCTTTTGTGATTGCTCCTACTGAGCACAATAAACTGACATGCTGCTTTTAATTAGCATTTACTTAACTGCTCACTTTTGTTCGGAAACTATGCACCAACTCCAGTGAACATAGAGGGGCTGAATGGATGGCAGCAGCAGTGGTGGTTGTGGGGGGAAGACTGAGTAGAATTACTTAAAAAGCAACCATTTAAATTCAGTGCTTAGGCTAATTATTGATAGTTATTCTTAGGTAACAAACTTCAAGTCACTATGCATTAAAACGTAATGGGATCTTACCATTATAACACCAGTACCACCCACACCTAAGCTCCCCTAGTAAAGCTCAAAATCATGACAAAACCCCACAACATCTTCCATGGTAAAAACACTACATTTACATAGCTGTAGAGTGATAAATATGTAACTAAAAACAACTGCTGCACCTTATTTCAGTAAGAATACAAGACCCAGCTTCTTAAAATAAGACTGTGTAGTTTCAGAACACTGGCCTCCTGTGAGCCCTACTCCTTCTACCACCACTCAGCACCACAAAGCTTACTAGAAGATGGGTTTGGAAGGAAGAAAATTACTTATTTTGTTACAACAACTTGATTGAGCTGCTTCTTGAAAAATTAAAGTTCATCTTGGCAAAAAAGGAAACTAGTCAAGATACTAGCTGAATTTATAAACAGGGTAATACGTCTTCTCTGAAGACTTGCAGATGTGTATCACCCCATACAGCTAACTTGTAAAATCAGCTACCACCATGTGAAACTTGCACACCTCTTCAACTGAGGAAAAAAATACAGCTCTTCTTTTCTTCCCCAAGCTGGGAAATACTGAAATACAGTCTTTCCTTTCCAAAGTTTAAGAAAATAGCATTGTCATCCCTGTTTGTCCCACTTACTGTTCTTGGTCAGTATTCTTAAGTTGGGAGCCTGAACCCAATTATGAGTTCTATTAGTTGGAAGCCACTAGATTTTTTCCCATACTCCATCTTTACTATCATGGGCTATTGAACCACAGCAGCTGTGTGTTATCTGCAAAAAAGTATTTAGGAAGTACTTCAAGACAGAAACAAGGCATTTATGCTTTTCAAATCCTGTGGGACACCAGTAAATTTTAACCATTATTTCATTTCATTTCATTGCTGCAGTAGAAACTTTTGTTATGGACCAGAAGCCACTTGCTTGGCCTTGTGCTTCAATCATAAGGGCCAGAATAACAAGGTGGGCCTGTCATATGGGAATTACAGTCAAACTTGTCAGATTCTTGTGTTGACCTGCACTGAAGTTGCTGCAAGACAAGGAAAGTGGTTTAATTCCTGTATGTAGTTTGAGGTGCTATTTCCATGGTTAGACATCTCTTTACTTAACAAATATGCCTAAAGAGACGTGAAAAGTCACCCACTGGAACACAGAACATCCAAGAGGGAGCACTGCTTTTTGCAAGATTGCTATAAGAACAGAAGCAACAAGTTGGCATCACTGCTGTCTGCAGTATAGATGCTGGTGAACCCTGAGACTTGTGCTGAAGTTGCAAACCTTCTCTCAAGGTACTGCAATGAGACCCTAATAAAACTTAATTTGCTAAGGATATACGAAAGAAAATGTGGGTAATCATAATCACTGAATACACGATTTTTTACATGCCTTGTAAAATCATGTCATTTTTGAATACTGAAAAGTTGCTAGAAGATCATTCAGAATTACCAGGGTATGACACCATAATCATTTGTATTTGTATTTGCTCATTTGTATTGTTTTCCTGAAGGAAAAAAATGTAAAATGGACAAAAAAAGCGATGCTCTACAGCAAAATAATAAAAACCCTAGTTCAAGATATTAATCACACTAAATCCTGTGAGCTTTTGTCATGTAATAAACGGGTGATAGATTGATCTCTAAAATCACATGCATATTACGAGCATAATCCTCACTCTAATGCAGGGTCGTAGAATTTTACAGGCTCATAAGCTTGCGAGGTTTCACCTGGAACATCAAAACAATTGCTAAAAGCTCAATAAATTCTACAGCTAGCCATCTGCTTACCCTCCTGACCTTTCAAATCTTATAAAAACCAAAGCTCATAATTTTTCACTCTATGAATTTCAACTTTTTTTTTTTTTAATACAGTATATTCAGAAGGTTACTTCATCTTTTCCATGTAATAAAAGAGATCCATTCAATTTGATAATATTTTGTGGCAAGACCCGTTTTTTCTTGAACAGACTCTGAGTGCTATCTCTAGAGCTAACGGGATTGTGGGGCACTGCCAGTTGTTTTATCTGCTTGGAAACATTTATTTTGAGTCATGCTTTTCTTGTATGCATTCACCTATCAGTCCCTGTTGGAAATTACATCCAGCAACTGCTTAGGGAGAAATTGCTTTTTAAGCAGAAGAACTGCTTAAATAGCACCAGTGCCTGGTCTCTGCGTTAATCTCTAATTCTGTAAATGGCTCTGCTATGATTTTCAGAAAGTCATAAAGATTTCCTATTTCTTATCATTGAACTATTGCAGGTTCCCCTGAAATTAATATTTTCCAGCTAGACAATTAGGGATACAGAATGTATCAGTATATTTTACTACACCATTGTACTATGTGCTTTTATATGACTGAAGGCCAATAGAGTATGTGTCATGTTTATGAAGTGACACAAGTTAATAAGTAAAATATTGTAAAGATGTTCCCTTACCTGACTGATATGTGTAGGAAAGGAAACCAGTAAGAAAATATATATAAAACCTCCTAAAAATTATATAGGCAAAGTAAATAAATCAGGGCTTACACATAAAGTTGAAGAAATACAGCTCAAAGACAGCAGATAGAAAGAGAACAACAGAAAACCAAAGAACATCTTAGAGATAACTAAAGAGCAAAAGCCTAATCAGGGCAAAAGCTTCAGACTGATGTTCTTTACATGAAATGCCCCAGAAGACAGAACCATGGTACACAAAAGCAGATCAATTCTCTTACAATTTCACAGGTGGGGAAAATATTCCATGCCATTTTTCTCCAACATCTTTAGCAAACCCGGGGAAGGACTGCTTCCTCTCACATGATATAGAAGAGAGACCTGCTGTCCCTTATGTTGTAGTGGCCAAAGCACTAGTGAGATGTGCTCCATCACATGATGGAATTTTAATCCTTTCTCCAAAAGTGATCCTCTCACTTTTTTGAGGGGGTGGGTGTTTTTACCTATGCAAGAGCTTTTCAGAGGGCTATTGAGGAGCCACTGGTTAATATTTATAAGTATAAGCAAGGTTGTTGTACAAGCAAGCATAAATGTTAGTCACTCAATAAAGGTTCAATAGTTCTTTTATTGACAAAAGGTTTTATATTTATCCTCATCAATGAATAGCTAAAAATTGTAATGTTCACATGCAATTCTAAAACTAATTTGCTGTTCAATACAACAATAACAAAAATACTTAGATTAACATTACCGATTCTCCCCTGACCTAAATTCATTTGGAGTTACATTATTTTCTCCAACTTACTCATACGACAAAATCTATGTGGTCTGTCCATGTGGCTATCTCCCTTAACCCTTGAATTTCTTGGTCACTTTTAAAAAGGCATAGCTTTCAAAATGTGAAACTTGTGCAAATATAGCAAAAACAGTTAGCTACTGAAAAGAGATCCAAATTATTGCCTCAGCAGAAGGAAAGTTCTTTTCCCATTCTCAGAGATAAGACCTGGCAAATCAGCACACACATGCTCTGAACGAGCCACAGCAATTTGTACAGCCAAATAAACTGGGGATGCTAGAGGAAGATAGACTTGCTGCAAGAGGGAGATTTTCAAGAAAAAATGAGAGAACTAGAGGAAACTGGTTGTAACTGGCAGTAGGAAACAATTAGGGAACATAAGGCACAAATCCATGGGGAGAATGGTTTTCAAGACAAAGTTCTACTCACAAAACAATGTTTCCTTAAAAAATAATTAGACTACAGTAAATTTGTTCATGCCTTTATGAGATCTCCTTGAAAATACTTTGAAGTAAAATGTATGAGTCACAGTGTTTCAAAGAAACCAGAGGAGACCCACCTTTGCACCATGCTGTAATGTGCAGGAAGGACAGAATCAGAATCCGCTTATGGGAACCATGTAGTCAGAATTTGTATCAGAAGAAACAGCTCTCACTGAATTATAATACTTGGCATATTCAGCAGATTAAGGTAGCTTATTGTTCAGCCTAACAGCAACAAATATTTTTGCTAACAAATCTGTCAGCTTCACTATGCTAGCAAAGCACTAAATACAAACTACTCCTTAGCTATGTGTGAACTATTCTAGGAGCTCTCCCAGCACAGGAGGGGATTGTCACTGGCAGCCACAGAGAAGAGCACCTGGAAAGAAGCACTAATAATACTTTGGAAGAAGAAGAAGAAACATGGTTTAAATTAATAGAATTTCCTATTCTAATTCTAGTCAGTGAAACAAAAGATGAACTGGTGTGGTGCTATTTTTCCTCTTATGGTCAGTGTCACAAGGCTGAGGTAACTGTCTGTCCTGGGTTCAGCAGTTGCAGTCAGTTTTTCTTCTCTTTATTAGCTGGTGTTTTGACTT
>NDXB01019837.1:0-23296 GCA_002631895.1 Agapornis roseicollis | reverse complement strand
GCACAGCACACGTCATGTTTAACGCAGGCACAGCACACGTCATGTTTAACGCAAGCACACGTGTGTGTGACTCTGGCCATTCAGACATAAATCATACCTAGAAATGTTAGCTTTTTATCTTTCCCAGTTTTGGTGAGTTAATGGTTGGGCCTTCACCTTTCCCTTTTCTTATTTTTAAATAAGTTCCTGCTGAACAGGCATTATAAGTAGAGGTGCATCTTTCTATAGCTGCAGCTTCCTAACTGTGTGATAAATCCCAGTAACATTGACCAAAGTCCTGACTTCAGGAGCAAATACTAAATTATGATTTAAGCATATAAACTAAGCAAGAAAACTGTGATAGAGTCGCGGCATTTGGATTTTGTTCCAATTCAAACTATACTACACATTTTTGCAGCCTTTCCTTTCTTTACAGAAGATTATTTACATGATTAATCCCAAGTATAGAGGAGATCAGTACAAATACTTTGTAGAAACAGAGATGAGTGATGATGGAAATCAACGGACCAGGAACTGGAGAGGTTCTGGGATGGGAAACTTGGTGACAGAATGAGATGAAAAGAAATAGGTTAGTTATCCTTTTACGTGTCAGTGTCACTTGCAGGTAGAATTTTATGTGTCCGTGTCATTTGCAGGTAGAATTATGGTCAGTGTCATTTGCAGGTAGCTGTGGCAGCCCAGACCTCAAGGAGGTTTGCTCAGGGTGCATTTTTTCATATGCTTGTGCTAAACTGGAGCTCACCAAGTTCAGAGTATGTTCAAATATGCCCACTCAGGTACTCACTGTACCAGTGCAAAAGCTCTAAAGCCCTTGTACATGGTAATCAATGCCTACATGCAGATTTTTTCGTTAGCTTTAATACAGCATTCTCAAAAAGAAAGTGAGGTCAGGGCACTGTTCCCATGGCTTGACATTGATTGCATAGCTCATGCAGAATCAAGGAATGAAGAGAAAGGTTAGAAGTTGAGAGGGACTATGGCACATATGGTGCTGAATGGGACAGTTCTATGTTATAGGTGGACAGTGGGAGAAAAAGAAGAATAATCGTCAAAATTTGTATTTATTGCCTCTGATCTTTTTCCTGTGTTCCCATAATTCAAAATTACTTCTGTTGGGAAATTAATTTTTCAATGTCCAGGTCCATTTATGGGTTTAAACTGAAACAGGGGAAATTCAGGTTAGATCTAAGGAAGAAGCTTTTTACTGTGAGAGTGGTGAGGCACTGGAACAGGTTGGCCAGAGAAGTGGTGAATGCTCCATCCTTGGCAGTGCTCAAGGCCAGGCTGGACAGAGCCTTGGGTGACATGGTCTCTGAATGATACAGAATTCCGCCTCATTGCCACCAAGAACAACTGTTCATCCTAGGAGAGAGACAGTTCATAGGGCACATCCTCATGTCAGGACTGCTTCCTGCTCTGTCCCAGTTCCTCCTTGTTGCCTCTTTCTGGTTCCATTCCTCAGCTAGCTCCATTTGCCATCACCACAGGAGAGCCTTGGGTGGCTTTCTTAAACCTAGAATATCTATATCACAGTTGAGCAGATTATTTATTCCATTTCATTAATAAAATAACATCTACAAAGGCTTCTGCCTGCTAAGAGGCAGTTGGAGTCTCAGGCAGTTGATGGGAATGACCTTCGTTTGTGCAGTCATTTTTCCATAATGACACTTGGGGTCAGGCCTGACAACCAATCTGCCACACATTAGTAGCAGACAGTGGTTCCCTTTGGTCACACAACAGGGATGGACCCCAAGCAGATGGTCAGAGATCATAGCTGGCTAATGAACTTGATGGGCATTTTATTAGGATTATGATAACAACTAAGTAAGACTTTTTCCCTCTGATAACAGCATTTCTAATAGTAAGAAAATAAAGGTGTGCAAAAGAACAGGAGAATGCAATGGACCATGTTTCTGGTTGTCCTGGTTACGGCTGAAGCCCAGCAAATGCTCCCACCAGGCAGCAGCAGAGGCTGGTTTGGGCACAGCGCTTGTGTCTGCTGTTGTGGCTGGGTCTTGCAGAGACTCAGACTTCAGCTGTCTCTCTTCCCTGATGGATCCCTGGGGAAATGATGGGCTTCCTCATCCTCAAGGCAAAGCATAGAGTCCAACTACCTCAGTTCTGTGGTGTGAATAAACTTCCCTTTCCTCTGGCTATGACAAATGCACATCCCATCCAAATGATTGTAAAGTAATCTCTCTCTCTCTGTTTGTTGGGTTTTTTTTTCCCAGTAAATGCTCTGATGCAGTGCTCTCTGTGCTTTAGTCAAACCTTACTTTCAGTGGAGATCATTCAGTAAAGCTAGTTGAGTAGCAATGAGATGGCTGGTAGAAGGAAACATAACAGCGACAGGAAACGGTGCTCTGTGGTCACTACAACTTCTGGTTGATGGTCTCTCTCCCCAGTTTTGGTTCACTGGCTGTCCTGCACCTTCTGGAGTAACCTACCACTTGTGACACTATTACTACAGAATTGACATATGCAGTAGCAAAAGCAGCAGGAGATTTCTCTTTTCCTATTTGCAGAAAGTTATACTATATGCATATGCTTAACCTTCTTAGACTTGTAGTGAAATGGTGGTGGTTGGTAAGAGAGGAAGTGCTCACTTTCCTTTTGGTATGAGTGGCATTGTGGTTTAAGTCCAGCCGTAAATCAGAACCACGCAGTCTCCCTCTTGCTCCCCCCCTTTCTCTCCACTCCCAGAGGGACTGGGAGGAGAATCATAAGAATGTCACTCCCATGGGCTGATACAAGAGCAGCCCAGTCACTAAGGTAGAACACAGATCACTGCTGCTACTACCAATAATAATAATGATAAGGGGAATAATAAGGGGAGGGAATACAACCGCTCACCACCCGCCAACCAATACCCAGCCTGACCCCGGCAGTGATCTAGCCCTTCTGGGTAACTGCCCCCAGTTCTACATCTTGGGCATGATGTGCTGTGGCATGGAATACCTCTTTGGTTAGTTTGGTCAGGTGTCCTGTCTCTGCTTCCTCCCATCTTCCCCTTCTCCCTGGCAGAGCATGAGGCTCAGGAAGTCCTTGATCAGAATAAAAACTTTACTGAGCAGCAANCCTGTCTCTGCTTCCTCCCATCTTCCCCTTCTCCCTGGCAGAGCATGAGGCTCAGGAAGTCCTTGATCAGAATAAAAACTTTACTGAGCAGCAACTAAAACCATCGGTGTTATCAGTGCTGTTCCCAGGCTGAAAGTCAAAACCACAGCACTGCACCAGCTACTAAGGAGGAGAAAAATGACTGCTACTGCTGAACCCAGGACAGGTGGATACAGATCTGTTTGTATTGGTGGTGAGTTTAGTCATACATGTTTTAAGGTTTTGAGGCTGGTATTTTCAGATGTGCTACTCAAATCTATTTTAAGCGTTCTTCATGCTGTTTGTGAAGAGCATGCATTAGGATTTTAAAGCATTGCTTTGGGAAGCTATTATCAGATATTAATTATTGAATACTGTACCTTCAGGAAAAGTTGTTTTATCACTGGAAAGTGACCTTGTTAGAAGAAGCAGAGGGGAAGAGAGATGTATAGTGCCTCCTGAGATCAAGTGGAGTGATGCATATCAAGAGGAGACACTAAAGATTTATTGTCTGTGGCAAAAGAAACACAGATCTCTGCTTGTGCAGTATTTCTGACATCATACACCATAAAGAGAGATTGGATAGTCTAGGCTAAAAAGTGCTTCACTGAAGGCAAGTAACAGACACTTTCCCAGCACTGATTTAAGATGTCTGACTGCATGGCAATGTAGCCTACCTCATCCTGAGAATTTGATGGGGGCCGAGTCAAGGCAGTTGTGTGATAAAAGGCAGCTGAATATTCCTAAGAGAGGACACAGAGAATTTATCTAAGTAAAAGGAAATGTAAGGGGGAAAAAGATCTGTGTCTGCTTTTCGGTTTGTTTTGCCTTTTTCAGGTTTCCAGTTTAGCGAACAAAACCCTCACTGTGGCCTTTCACAGCTGCTGTTAGACAAGACACAGGGAAAGTGCAAGTGGCAGCACTGCTCAGGAAGATCGTACAAACTGAACTGCTGTGACATTTGTGACATTCTCCATTATACAGCAAAAGCTATCTTTGTGGCTCCCCTTTAACGTGTACTGAAAAAGCATAGATCCCTTTTGACCTTGGTGATTGCTGGTACGAATTCTTACTGTGTGTCAGCCACACCACCAGAGAAGTCCAACATCAGCATTGTTTGGAAGTCTTGCATGGACATTTAATTTCTTAACCTCACCCTGGCCTTCCCCTGGAAGCTTCTTTTGTTCACAGATGTTCGTGCAGCGCTGTGCTTGCCTTGCAGTAATACCTTTTGGGAGTGTTGCCACTGCTCAGTCAGCTGGAGTGGTTTAAAAAACCAAGGTAAATAGGAATTCAGTTTAAAACAAAAGCTGGGGAAAAGTGACCACTCACACTCATCTCTCACTTGGGTTGGACAGCAAGCATTATGGCCAGAGAGCCTTTAGATAAATCATACTTCGATACATGTGCGGATGCATCAGCTAGGCCTAGGCGCACAATTAGGCACCTAATTATGTTGAAAATGCAATTGCACACTTAGCTAAAATAACCACGCTCCCTGGGAAGCCGTCCTGTTCCTGTCCCATCTGCAGCACGGCTTCAGCCTGGTTTTACTCTGGGAATGGAGGGGACAGGACAGGGAGTTCAGCTGGGAAGGAGCCTAGTGCCTTTTCCAGTTACCACTGTGCTTGCCTTATCTGCTACCTGTCAAGCACAAACCTGCCCTCCATTTCCCTCACCAAAATACTTCAGCTGTGTCATTGACCACGGATGGGGGTGTGTGAAGTTGATTTTGCTTGTGTTTAAATATATAGGTTCAGTTTTTCCTGCTGTTTAATCCTTGAATGGCACAGCTCCCTGCCTGTGAATCAGTCACCTCAGGTGGTATAACCCCACTGTGACTGCATCACGCCTTAGGTTCAGCACAGGACAGGTGCTCTCACACCTTTCTCTTCTCTGGATTCCTCATCATGTGTTAGTAATCTCTGTTACAGAGGAGGACGAGGCATAGTATTTTCTTATTGTCACCATCAAGTCTGCAGTGATTTATTCCTATCCAGTCTGTAACTGAATTAAGATCTTAATTAGGTTTATGCCACTTTTTTTTTAATTAGGTACAGCCAAACCACTTATCTATGGGAAGGAGTAAGAAAGAGATAAAAGAGCAGAAACAGGTTCTTCTGATCTGCACTTGTAGTACTGAAGCCTTAGTTAAGAACACCCTCTCAAAGGGACATCCAAGGGGGTTTAATTTTCTTTTTTATTAATTGTAAGAATTTATTCCTCCCATAAACTTTAAGCCTGCTATGCAGTTACATGCTAAGTCTGTGTTACATCCCTGGCTGTTGTGATTTCAGCAGCTTGCAGCCACTATGGTGTTGTGCCTGGGCACGGGGCTCCAATGAAAAGCCAGCGCTTAGCCATATGCCATGACTTGGTCATCAGCACCATTAGTTTGCTAGTGAGCTCCTATCCAGCCTCTTCCCAGAGTAAAGGTAACACATTAACCAGAGTGCTCTTGTACAGGAAACCTCAGTAATTCACAGGAGCAGTTTTCCTGAGTGTTTCCCGGTGGTATTTTCACCCGGCTTTCTGGAGTTCTTATTTAACTTATGAGACACCAGGAAATGGATGATACATTGCAGCAATGAGGTTTTGATGGCTGTAGCAAACGCTGCTTCCCTCTAAAACAATACATCATAGTTAAATGGAGAATTAGTGGTGGGTTTGGCTGATGGTACTGTACAGATGTCTGTCCTAGCTTTGCAGCTCCAGTCTGTAGATGGAAAGGGTAAGCTCAGCTGCACCTCCATGTGCTTCCCCTAATCCATCCGTTCTCCTTCCCACTCATGTTTTACACACAGCAAATGTTACACAGATCACAGGAGTTTCCCCCAGCAGATTAAAAGTTTGTACTAAACACTCTTAAAATAGCAAATGCTTCCATCAGGGAAGTGTAAATCCTTAATTTTTAGCAGTGAAAGGGTTTTAATTTGGTCTACTTTCAGCATTGCCCATTTATTTTCCTCTTGCTTCAGCCTGCCTCTTCAAAGGCTACATCTGTGTGGAAATGTGTAAGCTGGCTCTTCTGGGGACACCACAGCGGGGGCAGTGTCCCCCTCTGCAGGGTGCAACCCTTTCAGGCTTTCAGCTTTCCATGATCTGCATTTAGCCAAAGCTCTTTATATGCCCTGTGTTGTGTGTGGGGGTAGGATTTCAATCCAAGTGAAATTCTAATGTTTATAGAATCATCGAATCACAGAATGGTTTGGGTTGGAAAGGACCTTAAGATCATCCAGCTCCAACCCCTGCCATGGGCAGGGGTGCCTCACACTAGACCATGTCATCCAAGGCTCTGGCCAGCCTGGCCTTGAACACTGCCAGGGATGGAGCATTCACCACTTCTTTGGACAGCCTGTGCCAGTGCCTCACCACCTTCACAGTACAGAACTTCTTCCTTGTACCTAACCTGAACTTCCCCTGTTTCACTTTAAACCCCTTATCCTATTGCTACAGTCCCTGATGAAGAGTCCCCTCTCCAGCATCCTTGCAGATCCCCTTTGTCTGTAATCTCATTTCCTAATTCCTCTTTGTTGCAGAAGCGAGCTTCTGCAGCTTCCTTAGTGTTTGTAAAATATACTATAGTAATAAATTAAACTTGTATTAATGAGTCTTAGGAAGAAACTCCATCCTCCTAAGTGCACACTCCATGCCCTGCCCTATGGAAGCACAAAGCACTCCTTTCATTTCAGTCACCTGTTTACTGAGAAGCCAGTCTCTTGTAATCATAACTCAGTGCACTTCTTTCTACATTAACCTCATTATATGAGTTCAGTCTGTGCTATCCTTTGGGAGAGAAGGAGCTCTGGCATGCAACTCTTTCAGTGTCCAAGTGGCAGACTTTCAAACACGCTACCCAGCTCTGCTCTGACAGCTCTCCCCAGTTAGGCTGACACTCTGGCCTTAGCCCAGCCTCTTGTGCACAGGTACTGCAGCACATATGGTACCTACCACCATGTGCTCTGCTGCAGCTCTGCAGGAATAGCAAAGGAGGTGAGAGGGGTGGGAGGGATTCTGCTCCAGCTCCAGCCTGATGTGCTGTCACCTGGGGACACACTCTGTCCCACAGGCATGTGTGGAAGAGAAGCAGCCGTCACAAGAAATTCAACCTAGTCTGAAGGAGAGTATCCTTCACTGGCAAGTTCCTCAAACCTCAAAGCGCTTCAGTGGGACTTGGGAGACTTTAAGTTCTTCTGTAGATCTCTTGCTTAATATTCACATGTTGACATTTTCCACTTACAGGGCTCTTTGGCATTAATTTATAATGCTGCGATAGTTGGATTGCTGTTTTAAAAAGACTTTGAAATCAGGTTTGGTTAAGTACAGAGATTGAGCACATTCCAACTTCTCCTGTTAGTTTTTGTTTGGTTGGGGGGGGGGTTTTGTTGTTTTTATTGCTAGACTTTACAGATGTGTTTCCTGACTAAATTTCTGTCTCTTTTCACATATTTTAGTGAGTATGGTATGATAATTGCAATATTCTGTATGCCTTCCTATGCTAATGGTGTATTAATATAGAGTCATAACATCATAGAATGGTTTGGGTTGGAAAGGACCTTAAGATCATCCAGTTCCAACCCGCTGCCATGGGCAGGGACACCTCACACTAGACCATGTCACCCAAGGCTCTGTGCAGCCTGGCCTTGAACACAGCCCCACTGACTGCAACAGGATCAGTCAAGGAAAAAACCTCACCTCACTGATGGTAGCTTCTCTTCTGTCTAGCTGAAGCAGCCTGTTCACACTGTTCTCAGAGTTTACACCTTTCAAGATCACGGGAGCAAAAAGCTTGTGCTTTTGGCTTGGTCACTCCAGCAAGTCAGAGCACGTACTGGCATGCGGCTGTAGCCAAGCTGTGGAGCTCTCTCTTGAAAGGGACAATACCAACAGTGTTCTGTCTTAGTCCAGTGTAAGTGACAGCAGTGGGGCTTGAAGTTTTGCACTGGCATCCTAATTGTGATTCACACACTGAACCCATGGTCAGTTTGCAAAGGAGTAATTAGAAATGAGGACTTTTAGGCAAGCAAAATGAACAACAGATAGGGCTGTTCATTTCAGTAGGGCCTCCACATGCAAATGATTGATAGACTGGCTCCATTAAGTTCTGTTACAACTGGTACAAGGCCCCTTATCAACATGCCTAGGGCATTTTAAAATGTGAAAAATAATGTAGCTTGAATCAGCCCTTTACTAACTGCAGCTAATACATGTAAGGCAGTTTAAGATGGTTCCCAAAGTTATCTTTACGAATTTCACTACACGTGTTTGAAAATAGAATTTGAAATGGGCAATTACAATAAAGAAACCTGTATTTTATTTTTGCAAGTGAAATGTTCTTTTAAGTTTATAATTTAACAGTTTAGTCTTTTATTATGGTTTCAACTAGAAATAGCTGTCATCCTCCTCTATAAAAGGCACCAGTCTACCCACACTGCAATTAAATTCATGCTGAAGTGTGTGTGTGCCTCCAGCTTTGAAGGTAATTGTGCGCACCTCATTGCTTTTTACTTCTAAATGTTGTTGTGGTCATTTACCAGGTAATTTCAGAGACAAGTTCTAAATTAACAGTGATTTCAAAAAGTGTAAAACATTCACACCTAGCTAGAGGATGCCTCCTCCCCTCAATGGCAGATTAAATAGTCCTCAAACAGTGAGGAGAAGCGTGTGCTTGGGAGCAGTCTCGGGCAGGAAAATGCTAACTCCACTGAGTAACAACAGCAGTCACTGACTTCATGTTTGTATTGCAAACAAAGGCCTGCTCATTTCCTAAATTCACCAATTAGACTGATCACAGGCTGGTTATATCTGACCTCCATTTAAACACACTGTACCACTTCCCTACTTTTAAACAAGGATCTTTTTATGGGATTGTTCATTTTCTTTTTACTAAGGAACAAAATTAAATACTTCAGTCTTGAAATAGACTGGGAGGATGACTGCTGCTTCTTTCCCATCCCTTAAAACCTTTTCTCCTCCTCTCAGTGACATTTCTGTGTCTCTTCATGCAGGGAGAAAGCAGCAGGCTCAGGGAAGAGCCACCCTACACTGCATGACACACACACACCCCCACCCCCAAAACCTAGGCGTGAGTTTATATAAAATAATGGTGGCATATATAAGATAATTGGTAGTTCTTTGGTTCACATTCCAGTGCTGCAAGGTGGTCACGCATGCTGTTCTGGCTGTGCTGCTCAGGTCTGTGCTGCATTCCACTTGTGGCCTGTGTAAGCAATGGGTGCTTCTGTATACACAATTGGAAAACCCATGTTTTCCAGCAAGGGAAGCGACAAGAGGTGTTGTTTTGGTCAAAGGCAGGAACCTACACATTTGGCAGCCACTAGTCTTTTTTTCATCTGTACTAGGGCAGTTTGTTAGTACAGGCCAGTTCAAGCATTATCTAAGTATTCAAGGGTCAATTCCTAAATAAAGTGAGGGGCTTCCTTTCTTCATTACAAACCCGCCAACTCTAGCACCACCTGGGCCTGGCTATAGCATCGTAGAATAATAGAATAAGTCAGGTCAGAAAGGACCTTAAGATCATCCAGTTCCAGGCCCCTGCTGTGAGCAGAGATGCCTTCACACTAGACCATGTCACCCAAGGCTCTGCCCAGCCTGGCCTTGAACACTGCAAGGGTGGAGCATTTACCACTTCTTTGGGCAACCCATTCCAGTGCCTCATCACCCTCACAGTAAAGAACTTCTTCCTTGTATCCAGTCTAAACTGCCCCTGTTTAAGCTTGAACCCATCACCTCTTGTCCTATCACTACAGTCCCTAATGAAGAGTCCCTCCTCAGCATCCCTATAGGCCCCCTACAGATACTGGAAGGCTGCTCTGAGGTCTCCACGCAGCCTTCTCTTCTCCAGGCTGAACAGCCACAATTTTCCCAGCCTGTGTTCATACAGGAGGTGCTCCAGTCCCCTGATCATCCTTGTGGCCTTCTCTGGACTTGCTTCAACAGTTCCATGTCCTTTTTATGTTGAGAACACCATGACTGCATACAGAGCTCTGAGCTCTGACAAGCCTTATATATGCTGCAAATGAACCAGATGCTCACTCATTCCACAGCTCCTAAAAGTTAGTTTCACTGACTGAAATGGTCCTCAAGGGTGTTTCCCCCCTGTGTGTTCAAAAAACAACACAAAACCCCGGAAGCTTTTCAAAAGGAAGCAAACATATTTTTGTGGTGGGGCCTTTTTTTTCTCAGTCAGCTGCTAGTTTTTAAAGTATAGCCTGTGTTTAACATAGAACATACAGAAAGAAAGAAAAACATCTTGAATTACAAATAGCACATTCTCATTAGGAAAAGATTCCACAATGTGAAAATGGTCATTCAGAACAAAACTAAAGAAACAGGATAGAGAAACATTTACAAAACTAGTTCTAGTTATTATCTTACATACATCCTGATGGAAACCTGAAGTAAGGCTGCTGCTGGGAGCCTCAGTCCTCCTGCTGCAGAAAGACCACAGCAAAAGGCAGCCCATACAGATTCTGGCTATGCTATTAATTTAACTATAAATTGCCTTTACCAAAGAGTACCTTTGGTGAAAGGAGACATTGCTGCACACGTGTCAGTCACAAACAGCTCCACTACACAGTATCAGATTGCAGTATAACCATGCTATGAACAGGCTGTGCATCAAACAGGCACAAAACAAACTGTTCTGTCTGAGAGGGTCTACTCGAAGGTCAGCCTCATCTCAAGGAACACTTACATTACAAGTAATAGAGCGGGCACTGTCTAGGCAAACACAAAGATGCTTCTTTGTGTTCTTCTTTGGAACAGAACCCTTGATTCATCAGCCTTGGCAGGAGCTATGTTCAGCTTGGAGGTGGCTCCTTACCCCTCTAATGCAGGTTAGGCTGAATAAAGCACGTCAGCTTTTCTGACAGACTGACACTGTACTGATTTAATTAAAGTAATTTTTAAGCCAGATAATTCCCTAAATTTTAAATTCTTAGCAGACAGTTATGTTCAATTTAAGAACTCTTTCATTTGTATTTATATCTGCTCTTTTGTATTTTATACCTACCTCCTTAGGACAAATTGGTCCAAACTGCTGACACCTGAGAGTATGCAAAAAACTTATTTTTATTGGGTTCAATGAAACTGATTTTAAACTAAAAAGAGCATAGAATATCTTTGCATATGAAAATAGGAATAGCATAGGAAATCTTTGCTTTTAGTTCACGGTCTCTTAAATTACCAGATTCTATTCATCTGGACAAGGGTGCTGCAGAGCTTGGAGCACTGGCTCTGGGTACTGCCTGTTGGTCTGTGTCCAACGTGGGCAGACCTGGACCATGATACTCTCCTTGGCTTTGCCAGGAATTCCCTTCCCTATGTTAGTATTCAGCCCTTCCATGTCTCCAGATACAGAGCTGTACAGTTCAGAGGCCTTTCTCTTGAGGCTGCCTGGGCCTGGCTAGGCAGCAGTCCTCCAAGGAGGTTACTGTGCTGCTGCTTATCAGTGCTCTGACTTGCAGCTCTTTGTTTATTATGACAAACAATACAGCAGACAATTAAAACCTAGTAACAGAAGCAAATGCTCACCTCTTCCTTTATCTACAGGAAAGAAACCATAGGAGTCTATTTCACACCTCAGTTTCATTGAGCAGCAGATGACTGAATAGGAAGCAAAATGCCAAACCCAGTGGGATGACATCTGCATTCTTATATGCAATCAATATCCTAAATAACCTTCAATACAAGCTGACAGATTAAAGGCATCATTCGATCCAAACTTTTTCTGACCAAACTGAAACTAGATGCAATGGAATGTGACCATCACCAATGTAAAACTGTTCTTCAGTAGGTTTATCTGTTAGGTCCTGCCAGTTTGTCTTCAGTCGAGAACACAAGGGCAGGGAGAATTCATCTGAATACCACAACAGGATGAAGCAGCTCCTATTTAGAGAGAAGGACTAAGTAGAGACATGGCAGATTTCATCAGCAGTTGAAATGAGGGACATCAGTGCAGGTGCCTGTCCTCCCCACTGCATCTTCTACTTCGAGATCTGTTAGTGCCAGCAGCAAACATAAAGCTCTAGGTACCATCCTTACTATGTCTCTTCCTCCTCCCCCCCTTCCTTTCTCTTTCTCTCTTTTTTTTTAGTACACTTCCAGATAAATGCCAATCATTTGGCCAGGGCTAACTCACAGAAGGTACAGCAGGCACAGATGGTACTAATGCATAAATGTAATCTAGCAAAAGTATGCCAACACCAACCCAGAAAAGGTTCCAAGTAACTGCAGTGCACTTACAGGAATACAGTGATTGGCAAGGTGAAAGCTGAGATTTGCAAGAGCTTACTGTTCCCAAATCAACAATAGAAATTTTACAACAAATGAGCATATTTATTTATTAATTTAGAAAATGCACTTTATACCAAGATCTCCTTGCATATGTATAATAAAGGCTTACTAAAAGCCAAACTCATTTTACAGGTTATACTGATTTTAGTAATATAAGGGAGAAAGGGGAAGATGGAAACTGGAAACCAGAACCAAATCCAGTGCCATGCACCCACTCCCCTGTGTTTCTCAGGAGAGCTCCTATGAGGAAAGATGGGCGGTGCAGGGGGTCTTGTAAGTCAAGTGATGCAGTGACTGAAGCTAATCCCATGGGAGTTACTTTCCAGACCCTGTCTGCCCTATCCTTCCTCAGGATTCAGAGCCTAAAAACTTCCACACTAAATCCTTCTTCCAGTAGTAGCTGGTAATGTACCCTTAGGAAAAACATACAGGCAAGAAAACAAACACAGTTTGACAGTGTCCCCATGGGACACGTCTCCCAGCTGCTGGAGAACATGAGATCTCCTCTAAGGACAACTGCTGCAGGATGTCCAATGAAGAAAAGGTATTTTGGAGAGCACACACTTCACCCCACATTCCCCAGTCCACAGGGAAGGAAAGAACACCGCTTTTGCAGTACTCAAATAGTATCTCCTTGCTGTGCACACATCCTAGAGGCTTCCAGCACCATGGGTGCCCGGCCAGCTGCTTGGTAGTACTGAAAAGGAGCCTGCAATAGACACCACACTGTCATAATGCAATCTGAGGACCAGCTTCCAGTCTTATTCCCATGAGCTTTATGCTGCTGACTTTAAAAGAACAGTTCCTGATTCCCAGCAAGACACAGGAGATCAGAAGCAGTGCTTAAAAATCAAGGGAAACTGGTGTGACACTAGTACATCCAAGTGAATTGTTAGCAAATGCCTTGCTAAGGTTAAGTAAGGGGAGTATTGCTAGCTGTCAAGACAATCCAGGACAAATGTCCTGAATTACTGACCTCTTGGCAAAGAAATACTACAGTAACGTGTTGCATGCGTGCTACTCATTTTGTCTTGCTTGCTGTCATTACTTCTTGCAAGAGGAGAACTCTCACTCTGCTGGCTACTGACCAATATTTACCTGGCATCAAGTATGAGCTTTGCTATTCAAGGGCTGCTCTGACCTTCACCTGCGATGAGTACCTACTACAAGTAGCTACAAAGCACTGTGTCCCCTAGCAGCATCTCTTCTGTGGTCTGTAATGTTCAGATGCAAAATCAAGCTTTAGCTTTTTATGCAAGGGGGCAGACATGGAGCCCTCACTTCTAACAGTTTGTATTCCTCAACAGAGGCAATAACTGCTGCTTCAAAGGCTAGACAGATGTAGAAATGCACCCTGGCATTTCATCTTGGTCCCCATTGATTAGCATTAGAAATCAGCACTTGTTATTATAAGGGACGGGTTGCAGCCATGTACAGTGGATCGTGGGTCAATGGCTAGGGCTTCAACCAGCAGTCATGCTAGCAACAACCACCATAAATTAGCACTGTCTGAAATATGCCTGACTTACCATTAATAGACATTAATAGCAAGGCAGACTGACAGACATGCATGAATATAAATCAGACAGCTCCACAGCTTCTCCTCTCTCATAACCCAGGAGGTCTAAATCAGATGTAGAGCAGGCCACGTAATAGATCCTGCAGTCACTTTAATGATGGTGTTGTGTGAGGGTTTGGCTTTCAGAAAGGATTTGGGCTTTCATCCAATGTAGGGAATTCTGGAGCTGCCACTTCTAACACTGCTCTAAAAGGAGAAGGGCTTTTGTTGGCAGAGGAAGGAGGGGGGAGGGAGATGTCCAAGTATCTGTGAAGTTTATGGCTGCTAATCCATTTGAATTAAAACAAAAGCCTAATGATATGCTGTGCGGTTTTGTCTGCAGGAAACAGAGCTGACTCAGTGGTGGATACTTCTTGTACCATGGGTTGAGGGGTGGGGGAGTAGTTTGTCACCCATGCTCGTTCCTGGGCCCAGTGGTCAGGTTCATTAATGCTGAATTCTTTCCCACTGCAAAGAATCCAGTGGTGACTAAGGCTGTGAAGGCTTTGGCTGGTGAAGCAACAGCTGGATCACAGTGGCATCTAGAGGGTTGCCACATGCAGCAGTCCCTGTTTTGCTGTCTGCAGAGCCATCCCCATCAGAGACAGAGCTGCGCCCTCACACCATGCTGGGGCCTTTTAGTCTTCCTCCTCCTGAGAACCCACTTAAACACTATCTACATCTTCAGATTCATATTTCTCCATAGAAGTATAGAATGGTTTGGGTTGGAAAGGACAGTAAGATCATCCAGTTCCAACCCCCTTCCATGGGCAGGGGCACCTCACACTAGACCATGTCTCCCAAGGCTCTGTCCAGCCTGGCCTTAAGCACTGACAGGGATGAAGCACTCACCACTTCTTTGGGCGACCGATTCCAGTGCCTCACCACCCTCACGGTAAAGAACTTCATTAGATCTAACTTCAACTTCCCCTGTTTCAGTTTGAACCCATCACATTTTGTCCTGTTGCTACGGTCCCTGATGAGGAGTCCCTCCCCAGCATCCCTATAGGCCCCCTTCAGATACTGGAAGGCTGCTCTGAGGTCTCCACACAGCTTCTCTTCCCCAGAGTGAACACCCCCAACTTTGTCATCCTGTCTTCATACAGGAGATGCTCCAGTCCCTGATCATCCTTGTGGCCTCCTCTGCACTTGTTCCAACAGCTCCATGTCCTTCTGATGTTGAGGACACCAGAACTGCACACAGTGCTCCAAGTATAGCCTCATGAGGGCAGAGTAGAGGGGCAGGGTCACTCTCCTTTTGATGCAGCCCAGGATATGGTTGGTTTCTGGGCTGAGTGGAATTTTTTCCTCACAGTGACTGTATCATAATCATTTTTAAAACATTTACATAGCATTCTACAGTCTGGGGTGGCTTCTGTCTTTACACATAATTGTCATACGCCAGTCAGATACCACAAAACCTTAATGGGCCTTTTTTTGGAGGGGGTAGAAATGCCATGTTACTGCTCTGTCACAACCTAGAACACAACCCCAGGATGACTTACAGACCTTACCGCTGTGGAGTGTCTGCTTCTTGTACTCAAGAGCCATCTAAAGATGACAGAATCTCTTCAAAGAAGCCCCAGTTAGAGAAGTCTATTGAGAAAAGGAGACAGGGAAGTATTGCTAAAGGAGGGAGATTTTAGGAGGCACTTGAAGGGTGGTCATGGTGGAGGAGAAAAGTAGTTTGAAAAGAACATTTCTTCTGACAGTTACAGTTTATCTGTTGATATCTCTTATTTCAGAGAAAGATAAATTGCATTCTTGTCACTTGGAGTAGCTGCACAGAGGGGAGGAAGGAAGAATAATAGAGATGTCTGACTTTGCTGTAGAGATGCCATCTCTAGAAACTGTACATTTCTGATCATCTTGGTATTTTCAGATGAAAAAGGCCCCAACGTGCCCGATTTTGATGTTAGTTGGTCTTGGTGGGTTTAAAATTGTGCTGTTTCTCACTTCACAAGGCTTTAAATGTGATGCATCTAGTAGCATTTTCTCTCTCTTTTCTTCCTAAAAAAGATGTAGAGGACTGAAGGAGTCATGAGGAAACCACTTAATATCAGGCCTGCTATCAGTTTGGCTGGAGTCTTCCCATAACATAAAAGGGATCCCCAGTAATACTTCCTCCTGACAAGGATTCATCCCACAGTTTTAAGAGAGTTCAAAGAGCCAGGAGGACAATTCTCAAGAGAAAACTCCTCTCCTGTTCCACAGCCCAGAGGAGACTCAGGAAGAGCTCTTGAAGCTTCACCTGGGAATGAGTGTTAGAATCTCACCACCCCAGTTTGTCTCCTGAGGAGAAGGAGCTCTCTCAGTGACAGCCCAGCCTATCACTGGGGGTGACGGAAGAAGTGGTGTCCTGGTTCTTGTACCCACGTGAGCAATTGAGTGCCAGCACAGGGTTAGGTGTGGGATGGGATGGCTGCCAGCACAGGGATCACTTTCCCTCTAGCAGTGAGAACAAGCTGGATCTGCCTTCCAGGGCATAATTAGACCTGAAGGAGAAAAGCCCTCCATTGGCAGGCGCCTGCAATGGGGAAACAAGATCATGTCCTTCATGAAGAAAAGGGTCAAGCCTTGCCAGGCCGTGGAGGCAGAAGCTCTGTGTGTGAGAGAGGCTTATTGCCAAGGGGTCAGATGGAGAGCATTCCAGAGAACTTGTGCTAGAGAAACAGGGACACTCCAGGCTATTTCCACATCCTTTCCTTTTGCATAAGCAATGCTTGCCTTGTATGAGGAAAACAACAAACTCCTGCCCTCTAGAGACAGGAGACCTCCAGCTCTGCTGAATAAAATATTTGCCACAACCTCCTTTTGAAGCAGATGCTACAAATGCATACAGTTTATTCTCCCCTAAGGCCCACACAACCGGCTCGGCAGCTCATTGCGCTCTCCACTCCCAGACCTGGAAGGCCAACTCGCAGGAGGGGCAGCTTGTCACAACCACTTTATTTCAAGGCAGTAGTTTATTTCCAGAACTGCTGAATAAAGCAGTCACAGAAAATTTGGCAAAGGAAGATAAATCCCTCCCTTCCTCATTACCAAAACCTGTCTAGGCAGGAAGGCAAATGCTTGTGCTAGCTGAGCACTTGCTTGCTTTCCCTTCCCTGGCTGCCTGCATGCCTCTGCAACCCACTCATCATCTCATCTTTCTTGGAAACCCAGGCTCCCTGGCATGTAAATGACAGTGACTTGGAATTTCAAAGGCAGGAAAGCAGTTTTAAGTCTATCCCTGCATCTTTCCTCTCCAGTACCAGGAGTCTTGGCAGAGGCATTCTTTGCAGAGCCACACAGGATACTGAGCTACCAAATCCCTTCAGTACTGGGTTTCAGAAGGTTACAACCGCTGGTAAACGTACTTCAAAGATTTTTCTCACTGCAACAAGGGTGCTGGAATGTCATATGTCCAGTTACAAAATAAGCGTTATTAGTGAGGTGAAAAGCTGCTGTTAATAGCATTTTCTCAAAGCCTTCAGTGGTACTAAAAATACAACAGATAATACCTCTTGACTCCTCGCTGCGGTGCACCCAGTGTTTTCATTTACATCTAAGCCAAGTGTCCCCAGAGCAGTGAGCCCTGCCAGATGACATAACAACACTTGATAGATGTGTGTAGGGAACGTTTGCTCCCAACCTGTAGCAAACCACGTCAACACAAGATCTGCTAAAACACTTCAGAAAACCCAGCACACCAGAACTTACAATGGTGTTCATCAGTAGTGACCTGCTATACCTGTCAGTGGGTTTAAGATACCCACAGGGTTTCCCACCACAAGTTAATACTTACTCCATGTATTTATATGAAGTTGAAAGCCTGATGGCTACAACTGAGCTGCATATTTTCACGTAAGAAATACTTGTCTGACACAGCAGCAACAGGCTCTTGGCCATCAATGACATATTTTATGTATTTACAGAGCATCACTAAAATGCCTGTTACTGACAGTTTTGTTTTGTTGGCCTCTATGATACAGCACAGAAAGAGAGGAACTACCTTTTAAAAGAAATTAGTCCTGTCCTCCTCTGCACTTCACTTGCTTACAAGTCCAGAATGACCAAGGAACAAGCAAGGGCTGCCGAGTCAGACTTGGCTTCTGAGGCACCTGTAACAGTACTGGCACATGTAAGTTCCTCTAAGCAGTCTTCTTCTGAGGCAGATGATGGCAGGGTTTATTGTGAACCTCCTGTCCTTCAAATTCAGATGTTGTGACTTGTGAAAGTTCACCTACAGGGCCACTAAGATTGCTCCCAGAGATCATGGAGTTCATGCACAGATGCTGAGGAGGTTTATTTGCACAAATATGAGGACAATAAACAAGTTCTGTGCCTTTCCACTTAGGTCAGATTCCCTGCAAATACTGCTGGAGTGAAAAAAATAAGATCCTTCTTAGGGTAAAAATAAATAATGCCATTCATCTATAGTTAGTTTCCATTATGTTGTTGTTACGTTAGGAGGATTTTGAGCCCATCTGATCATTGTTTTTGGGGTTCAGAGCTTATCTCACCCCTGTCAGTGACATTTCAGTTATCAGTTAAGTAATTTTGAGGAGAAAGCCTACTTGGACAATCCCTAGAAATGATCCTGATGTGTGCGTCAGTAGTGATGGGCTCTGTAGCAATAACATTAGTTCAGATCATTCCTCTAAAAGATTCACCGCTGATTTATTCTGTGAAAAATGATACCTCCAGCAGTCTAGAGCACTGCAAGTCATCTTTTCCCAGGTGCTAAATATCTACCATCATAGTGTGGGGCAGGGATGCCAAGTGAGAGTTCCTCTGGGATGTCACGTGGTGATGGCACATGGTGAGACACGGCCATGGAGACCCATCATGGTGGGGAAGGCCTTGGGCTGTAATTTGACATGAGCAAAGACAGGAAATTCTGACAGCTTAGAATGGGGTTTGCTGAGGTTTTATGGGAAGATCAACCTGAAATAAAACCCAGGCATCTGCAGATATGGGGCTTGAGCACTAAGATACAGGTTTCTGTTAGCAGGGGTGTAAAGCCAGTTCCAAGTTCTTACCACATTCTGAGCTTCTTGGGTCTCTGAGACAAAGGATTACCTGATGGCCAGTTTGGATCTCTGAGCACTGCTTAGAGGTGCACGGGACATGGGTGGGTTAGCAGCCCCTCTCTGAAGTAAGCATATAAATCACCTTTTTTAATATATATATAAAATATATAAAACTTAACTTCAGCTGTATGCTCCAGCTTGTCAACATACATTTATGATGTGAGCATAATATTCTAATGGTTATGGCAGTGAAATACATCCTGAGCCAGGGAGCTAGTAAAGAGGAGCATGGGTGTTAATGTCAGTGGAATTCTAATGCCCAGGAGATGGGGCAAGGTGACGTTACCTCCAGTGAATGTTGCTTTTGATGTCTACAGTGAGGGGAGATCCCTGAGAACCCTTTCTGATGGCTGTAGACAGTAGGGCACAAGCTGCTGCTCTGTTCCAGTCAGTGGTACCAGCTCTGCCATGGGATTCTTCCAGTAAGGAAAGAGCCCCTTCCTGTTCAGCCCTTGTTACAGGGTGCTAAGGGCCAGCCTCTCAGCACCTGGTTTGAGTCACTGGCAGTTTCATTCCATTAAAAGGAGCTTTTATTGTTGTTAAAACTGTACAAGTGTGTGGGTCAGGAGCATGGGAAGGAGGAGTTCATTATCCCCAGTAAGTTTTGTACCGGGAGTTAATGATTTTAGAGAGGTTTGGGAAGCAGGAAGTTGCCTGTTCCCTTGCATTAGCAAAGGAGAAAAGGTTTGCACAGTCCTCCTTTACTGAAAGGGCTACAGGGAAGAGCTCCATACGCTCATCTTAGATTCCTTATAGAGAGGCAGATGGCTGCTGGGCAACAAGGAAGGTAAGAGTAAGAAGAAAGAGAACCAGGTAAAACAGGTTCTCATCTGGTGATCCAGACTGCACCAACAGTCTCAGCAGCCTGTTGAAGGAGCAGTGGTGAGAACACAGCTTCCTGATGAGCAGCTAACCCAGGCTCACGGCAGTGCACCCATCACAGAGATGAAAGATGCTCTGATAATGCTGTGGAGACGTGGCCAACACTAATGACATTGCTAAATGCATGTCTCAGGAGTGACATTATTCTAGAGCCCCCAACACTAATGACATTGCTAAATGCATGTCTCAGGAGTGACATTATTCTAGAGCCCTATCCTTCCTCATGGCTCTGTGGGCACTGATCAGTTGGGCTGGAGGGCACAGAGCTCACATGTGCCATATAACTGACACACCCCCAAAGGGTATATTCAGTTTATGGGGATACTGCAGCTGGGGGTAGAAGCACACGATCCTCAGCTTCTGCTGGTATGTCAGAGACAGACAGCGGAGGATCTTGATCCTTCAAGGTCAAAGTGAGCCAGTCTTTGAGAACATTGTGTGTTGTAGGCAGTAATGGGCAATATGGTCTAGTGTGAGATGTCCCTGCCCATGGCAGGGGGTTAGAACTGGATGATCTTAAGGTCCTTTCCAACCCAAACCATTTTGTGACTCTGTGTAATATAGTTATTCTGGACAGAGCTGTAAGTGCTCCTTTGGAAAATGTGATTGTTCTTACCACTCTGAAGTTGGATGCTGAACAGTTCAGCCCTGTACAAGGAACCTTTCCTATACAAACAATTATGTAGCATGTTAAAGAAATTAAGTCACACACAGGGACAAGCTATGGATGGGCTGTTAAAAGCACCTGACAGTGCAGTGCAAGCTGAGTATCACCACATCTCATCTCACCTCACACTCCTTGGGGTGCCCTTTCTGAATTGCTGAAGAATACTACAAGTGAGGCCAAATTACCAAAGGAAAGATAGCCAGGACAGCGACTTGAAGGTAATAATATATTAAAAGCTGCCTCCTTAGATCAGTGACCACACAGCAGCAGCCAGCTGCTTAAAAGCTAAGTGAATGATTCAAGAGTCCTGTCTGAGTTGTCCTTTCAACTTCCTGTGTCATATGGGTGGCAGTTCGTAGGTAGCCTGAACCTACTGGCTTCGTAGCGTTTGGAGGAAGGCTGTGATGAAGGATCCACAGCCTCACAGGAGATAGATCATGCCTCACCATGACCCTTGTGACAGCATCCAGCTGGGTTCAAGGTTTTAGATAAGAGAACCCCAGTCCCTTAAATTACACCCTTTCAGACAAGTACACAACACAGTAAGGGAGAGCAGAGACCATATATCCCTATCTCTGTATTTGTCACTCTTGGGAGGGGATTTTTTCTACTGACCCTGGTGTGTGGAGACAATTCCCATATTTCACACAGAACTCAGGGAATGCTTGCATAACCCATTTTTTAATTACTCTAGTCCTAAACCACTAATTTAGTTCCATTTTGTACAGACTACATGTTGGTATTGTTAAGGTTTATGATCCAGTGATTTACAAGGCATGATACATCAGATTTCAAATTGGTTGTATTGACTGTTTAATTGAATACGGGGACATGAGGGCAACGTTAGTGCAAACTGGTGGCTCGCAGCAGTGCTGCGATGGTGGTAATTCACCAGTGGTGGTGTCATCAGTTACACAGTACAAGCATGTTGGAGTTGTGAAGGCCAGAACCAGACTGATGAATCTCAATAGTGCTTCTGTTTAACTATACAGTCCTTTTTGTTGAGTTTAATCAGAAGGAAAATGTAATATTCAGTTTCTAAAGGCTGGTCTTAATGATGAAATAGCTATCACTACACAGGAGGTTTTCAGTTCATTAGAGGAACGAATTGACTTACACACTGTGCATCTCCTCAAAACCACCTTGCATGAAGACAGTGATACTGGTTGCACCTAGTTCATATTGGTTTGATCCTTAGGAAATAAAAACTAGTCTTTATCTTCTGCCTACTTCAGTTTGCCCTTCTAGAATGTGAATGGTTTAAAAGCTCACTTAAATTACTTATAGTGTATGTGTTATTACCTGTTACTGTCTGGTATGGACAGTGGTTGGATACCTGGTATTTCTTAGGTGCTCTCTGATTCTCCTATTAATGGTGTTTTGTCTGCCTGACAACACACAATTCCTTCTTTTTCCTCCCCTGTAAGTCCTCGAATAAGGAGTTTGGGCCAGAGACCATGGGAGATGAGGATGGGAATTGTTCATTTAAGGCTCTCCTGTGTCCTTGCTATGTCTGGAACCACTCATTCTGGAAGCAAAAACCCTCTGAAGCAAGCAGTTAGGAGAAAGGGTTGTGTACATGAAACCCAACTATGGAAAGTACCTCCTATATGAAGACAGGCTGAGAAAATCAGGGCATTTTAGCCTGGAGAAGAGAAGCTGTGTGAAGACCTCAGAGCTTTATTCCAGTATCTGAAGGGGGCCTAGCAGGATGCCAGAGAGGTACTCTTTCTCAGGGATTGTAGCGATACAGCAAGGGCTGACAGGTTCAAACTGAAACAGGGGAAGTTGAAGTTAGATCTAAAGAAGTTCTTTACTGTGAGGGTGGTGAGGCACTGGCACAGGTTGCCCATAGAAGTGCTGAATGCTCCATCCCTGGCAGTGTTCAAGGCCAGGCTGGACAGAGCCTTGGGTGCCATGGTCTAGGGTGCAGGTGTCCCTGCCCATGACAGGGGGGTTGGAACTGGATGATCTTACTGTCCTTTCCAACACAAACCATTCTATGATTCTGTAAGCATACTGAGAGAGAGCCTTGCTGGTAGACATAGATATTTTTTTTCCTAAAGAAATAATAATATTCAAGATATAGATGGTAACTGTGCACGTTAAGACTTAAACTGCAAGCCTGGAGAGAGCTCAAAGCCCTGTACTTCGGCTTGAAAACTGTTTCTGAATGCACTTCATGTGTAGGTATTGTGAACTCAGGCACCCTGTCACATCCCATTACCTAAATGTATCTCCTTTGTCGGCATGCTGTATTTGCTGTTCCATTAATGACATGGCAGTGTTCCCTACCTTCTCATTAATTAGCACTTTCAGTGTATTTTCCAAGATCCTGATTTCAGCTCTGTCCTCTGTGAGCATCACACTGCACACAAGAAATGGCTGCTTACACAGAAGGCTTTGTTTCATTAGAAATCTGTCACCCTCCAGTGTTCTTAAATAAGTAAAGGCAGAAGGAGATGCCGGTACAGAAATTCACAGAGGTTCTAGCACAGTCTGATCTAACTGACTAACCTAATGCCTGTGGGGAGGGTCAGAGCGGGCCTGACTCTACCTCTAGTAAAAAGGAAGGAAAGATGTATCACAGAAACATCTCCCAAAAAGCTTACAAGAGTGTGGCAGAGAAGGCATGTTTAGAATCATAGAATAGTTAGGGTTGGAAAGGAGCTTAAGATCATCCAGTTCCAACCCCCCTGC